>JADBJO010010375.1:16976-59476 GCA_016801955.1 Conus betulinus
GCAGATAGTATAGAAATCGTCTATAGTTGGATGGGTCCGAAAGATCACCAGACTTATGAATCGGCAGCACTCTGGCATCCTTAAATGCTTGTGGATAACAACAATTTTCAAGACAGAGATTGTAAACATATGTAATGTGTTCCGAAATAATGGGTGCAGATATCTTCTAGATTTTGCTGTCAAGTCCATCCAAACCCCGTGAACGAGACTGTTTTGAAGATGATATAATTCTTTGAAAACTTCGTGCACACTAATGAATGGGAACTGAAGTTTTGAGTGTATGTTTTTTTGAATCACAAAAATGTTTTAACAACACAGAGAGAGAGAGAGAGAGAGAGAGAGAGAGAGAGAGAGAGAGAGCAAAACACAAACCCATATTCATGAATGAAACACAGAAATGATCTTTTCCTCCCACCTACTTCACCATAAGGTCTAACCATCACCTGATCACGACAGATGCCCCTGAAATCAGCAGGCCTCTGACCTGTTACATAAACACACAAGTAAGTACGTGCATGTAAATACACAACGCACACACCACACACACTATGCTATGCACATGCAAACATACCTCCAGCGTGTGCTGACACTGAAACTGATTCCCAAATCCCAAACAAACACTTCAAGGACTAACAGAAAAGACTAACACAGGGACCGTGGCCTCTAGCCATAACTGCAAGCAACATGACACCCGTAACTGACTGAGGCTGTCAGTTGGAAGAAGCCAGCCACAGCTTCCAGAATGTGAGGAGCGAGGCAGTTGGTGCAGCTCGTTGAAAGATTTGAGGCCAGGTGAAAGGCAGACGGCAGGAGAAGCTGTAGCATCTCACTTACCACCCCTGTCTTCGCTTCCGTCAGCTGTAGGTAATAGATTTTGCAGTTTTCGCACCGGACTGTAAAACTATCAACGGCTACTTATACGTCATTTTCCTGTCAGACGCGGCGATTAGGTCAGACACACATTCAACAGACCGAAACTAACCGCATTTACATCTGACAATATCAGAGAACACTCTTAAATGAAAATAGGCAAGACTTCAGCGTAAGTGTTGAATGTTACAGGGCGATCGGTGAACCGCAAGGCAGGATATGGTAATAACCAGGTGAACAAGTTACGAATACAGCAGTGCAGTCTTGGATAGGATGGTGAAAAGCGTCGAAGATGTAAGAATAACAATCAAAAACACGCCAGCGCGCGCGCGCGCGCGCGCGCGCACACGCACACACACACACACACACACACACACAGAAGGGGAGAGGGAGAGCAGGTGCGGGGGAACGGTGGAGAGCGGGTGGAACGATAGGAGACAGAGAGGAAGTGGAAGGCTTTTTTGTTCTTCCCGATGTGAACATGAGAACCGTAGCTGAATGGTAACCTAAACATCCTGGAACACAAATTATCAGTAGAACGACCAGATGGTTCATAGAAAACGCGTGTGAAATTTACCAGATTTACATAAATGTTTTTAGATTTCTTGAGTCTCCTCATTTTTTTGTTGTTTGTTTGTTTGTTTTTACTTTTTTTTCAGCCTTAAGAGGTAGAGTCACGATAGACAACAATGACAGCTGGTTTTTTTTTTGTTTTGTTTTGTTTGAGGCTGTGTTTTCTCCCCTTGAAATACTATTTAGAATGCGGTCAGTTATGACAGCACACACATTTAGCTCAGGTGAAACATATCCCTCTAGTCTGATCTAATATACAAAGCGCAATGTGTGTGTGTGTCTGTCTGTCTCTTGTGTGTGTGTGTTTGCATCCAGAGCAATCTGCCTATTACAAATTCACGTTTTCCACCAGATCTTCTCCAAATGTGGCATGGCCTAATGAGCACACACCGAGAACGAATCTTTTATTTGCACCAGGAAGACGCGATAGACATTATGTAGTGCGACCATATACCGAAGCGAAGCGATGTTTACATTCGAAGCGAGTCAAAACACTTTCTTGCAATGGTCCCAGGTAAGACAGTAGCGTAATACCTGTTGGGGAATGGGAGTCGATGAAGGAAAAGACGTAGGGACAGAACGTTTAGTAAAGAGGGAGTTGATGATGATAGTAACTGTGACGCTGTTGCTTCTATTACTAGTGCTAATAACAATGATAAACATATGCCGGTTCAAACACATGCACAAAACGACATTTAGTTTTCAGTCAAAAATCGTCGACAAGATCGTCAACTGAAGGATATCTAAAAGAAAAAGTAAATGTGACAAGGAAAAGATAGAAAGCATAGAGAAGGGTGGTGAGGTGGAAATCAGGCAATTCAAGTTTCATCAGAAGCCGTTTGTCAGCCGATTCGTCATAAATTTGCCGTTCATCCCTCCCTTCTCTCTGGGCGTCAAAGTCGACCGTTTCTGCTGACCTCATTGGTTGACGCCCTACGGGAAAGAAAATCTCAACCAATCACCAACAGCCAGGTGTGCGAACCCGATTCGTTCCTTATTGCCTACATCCATCCATCAGCAATCATTCATTTCAGAGACCTTGGCACTGATTTGTCTGGGTCCAAAACCTCTTTCTCGATGCTTACGGCAACGAGTCAATGTCCCCCACCCATAAGTCCCCGGCTGAGCCTGTTGAATGAACGCAAGTATTAATCCGCTCAGCGCTGAAACTGACAGTAAATGTCCCGCCAATCACGTGCACGTGCACGATTTGTCTACGGCATGTACGTAACTCCATGTCACCGGATTGTGTGAGCGCGTGAGTGATGCATGCGAGTACACTGATGCGCGCAAGCGCCTCTGTGATCATGTTGACGAAACACACGCTCGAATGCACGAAGTAGTGCGCACGTATGCACACCCACAAACGCGCACACAAAACCACATATAAAATACGCTCACCTCACACTTTTTTTTTTTTTTTTTGCCCATAGCCTACTTTCCAGTGTATGAGCGCGCAACATCACAGACACACAGATAGGCACAAATGCGCGCACACCGCACATTCACGTATGACGAGTACACAAACGCACGAGCACCATGCAAGAACGCATAATATTTCATATTCCATCAAGGCTCTCTCTCTCTCTCTCTCTCTCTCTCTCTCTCACACACACACACACACACACACACGCACGCACAAATGTGCTCGCACTCTCACACAACATTGTAGGGAAGAGGAACCTTCATAGGACATATTTCAGTATTGAGTCACCGCTCGTTTACTCATTTTTGTACGAAGCTGTAATTCTAGTTAGCTCAGGACCGATGAGACAGACGTGACAAAGCTGTAGGCCTATAATATTAGCGGGAAATACTCAGCTTGATAGTTTTCCCAGTACTTTCGTGTTTCATCCATACGTTAATCAAAATGTTCCTGCGTCAACATCTGACGACGTTAGTGAGAAATATTCAACTTCATACTTTTTTTTTAGGGGGGAGTACTTTCACGGCTAGTCTACATAGTAATCAAAATGTTCTGTTGTCAAGGTTACAGGCGGTATCAGCTTATTGTTGGGGTTTTCATGGCAGGTAGAGGGTGGGATTTTTGTTTGTTTGCTTGTTTGTTTGTTTTTGTAGATTTTGTAAACTGGTGATGGCCTTTAGGAGCTGACCTATGCACCGAAATTGAGCACCCACGTGGTACCTATTTTGAGCATAATGGCTCAATGTACGCAGTGGCTAAGAATTGGTGTAGTGTGGGTTAATGTTGGAAATATAAGCAGGCTGTCATTTTTTTATGCATATATATATATATATATATATATATATATATATATATATATATATATATTTGTTAAAAGTTGAATTAAAAGGTAAGATGCCGCTCTCAATTCGGTTGAGCACTTTTCTTAAATTGTTGTTGGTTAACAATACCATTATATATATATATATATATATATATATATATATATGTGTGTGTGTGTGTGTGTGTGTGTGTGTGTGTGTGTGTGTGTGTGTGTGTGTGTAAGGGGTGGTGGTGGATTGGAGATAAGGGAGGGAAGAGGGGTAGGAGATGGGGAAGAGAGCGACTTGACACATCAACTTCCACACCAATACCAGCTCGTTGGTTTCCTCTCTCTTTTTATTTTAAATCATGGTTGGATCGAACCAACCATAACCAAACCACCGACCTATTAAGACATAAACAACAATAATCATAAACATGAAGTATTATATGTTAACACACACTGAAAAACATCATCAATCAAATCAAGCGAAGATTAAAGCGTAGGATTTACAACAAACATCAACACAAAAGGCCTCCCCGTTGCGAACGGTAGGAGGTACAACATACATTTGCAATCAATAACATAATCATATCATAAACATAACATTAACCATAGACGACCCCCGTTGCGAACGGCAGGATCAACAACATAATTTCATTATTATAACATTAAGGAAGGGGATCCCCATTGCGAATGGCAGGATCAACAACATAATAATTTCATTATTATAGCATTAACATTGAGACTCCCCGTTGCGAACGGCAGGAGTTACATACGGTCAAAAGCATGGATCATGATTTCATAGCGAAGGACAGTATTATAAGTGAACATATATTTAAGCACACACACTCAAAATGGAACTCCGCGTTGCGAACGGCAGGAGCAATGAACAATAAATGAATTAATTAACATCCAATTTTTCAACAACAACTACACAATCATGTGAAAAAAAAAATCATATGTGTAGTGTCCACACATATGATCAAACTCAGAAAAGACACATCTTGCACATTAACATGCCAACTAAAGTTATCTCTCTTTCTCAGCACACACACACACCCACCTCAGGACAGTGCACGCTACACGCTATGGCTCCACGTGTCACTTGTTAGGCCTACACCCCGGCCCAACAATGGCAGTTGCTTTTCAGCCCTGCAATGGACCCACGGGTGTAAATATATTGAAACAAGTGAACATTCACAGACTAACAGACGCAGCGACCGGATAAAAACAAACTGACTGACCAGTGGCTACTCGTGCACAAAATAGGCACAAGAACGCACAAGGAACCGACCAGCATTCAAGTAATTAACTGCCTAATTACTCAGCCAAGTAACCACGTAACCCTTCAGTCGCTCAGATAATGAAACAATCGAACAAACAGGTAAAACACTTGTTTGTAACAGGTACCAACCCAGACACACAGAGGAATAATCAAACTAGCTTCACTGGCTGTATCTTAATCATTTGCTCAGGCCGCCGTGCGGTTTCATCACTATGACTTAACCCTATCCGTCTCGCCAGCAAACAAGGGTGACAATTACATGCCAGTTTGTCCAGTGTTCGAACTCCAGGAACCTGCAGGGCGCGCGTTAAACTTTATCCACTAATCACAATAAAAGACGGCAACGTCTGTAATCTATGTTTTCTGGCATCGATTTGTTGATTACTCACCACCATAAAATCTGTGACAATACTGAATAACTTTCTCATTTCATTCTTATTATCAGCGCCAGCACCTGCTTAGTTACAAAGTTACCTGAATAACTGACTGTGGAAATTCGGTATATCACATTTCCAGTTGATAAAGAAATTGGGGTTTGTACAATAAAAATGTAAGAACATAAAACTTTTAACTTCCATTTACTAAAGTTGTTTCATGAAGATAGTACTCTATCTGCCCTCACTCTAGGTAAAACATAGTCAAACCAAAGGTAAAAATCATGAACATACCTTTACATTCACAACACCTGAACCAGCGTCACAGCCTTCACCCGATTCTGCTCAGTGAAGAAAAGAAATGATCTCAGAGCCAGAACGCTGGGAGTAGTATATAGGCTTCCATCCCCTTTGAAGAAGATCTTTCGAGAAAGTCTATTGTGGTCTGCGTCACAATAGAACGACTACAAGCGTCTAAAGTGCCTAGGATCTGGCCTTTGTGGGCTGCTCTTCAACGAACATTCTATCCCCTAGGGTCCGACAACCAACTGGGCCGACCGCCATGTAAGTGGCTGGATCTGTAGAAGTGCAGAGGAACAGACCCTTCAGACTTTGTACCTAGAGCAAAGTCCAGCATCCCACCTAAAAGATGTTTACCTAAAATCTCAAGTCCACCTCAGCTTATACTCAGTCTCCCGGACCAAACCATCCGGACCAGCCATGGTCAAAGGGAGGCTCTCAAGAGCCCCTCAGCCAAGGCGACACCAATTACGATGTGGCTGAAGTCTAATGGCTGTCTCTCAAACCAGACTGCCCAGACCAGCCGTTGGCAAATTGTCTGCTGACTGACCAGCCTCTTAACTGGCATTCCAGCCTACTAGCTAGGTTGCCCCTCACTGCGATTCTATCCCGCGTTTAAGGGGTAACCACTACAACTCTCTCTCTCTCAAAGGCTGGGCACAGTCGTACCCTTTACACACACACACACACACACACACACACACATATATATATATATATATATATACTTTTTTAAAGAAATGTTGTTGACTAACCTCTCGTTGTTATTTGATCTCTGTTAGTTACTGTTATTTGAGCAAATTCAAAAATTATACGAAGGAAAGAGAATATTAACATGAAAGTCCCGTGTTTATGAATAAAATGGGCGTTTTGTTTCTCAGTGATTGAATAAATGATTGACTGACTAATTGGTTGATTGACTGATTGATTGATTGATTGATTGATATGTACATCCACATCATGTGGATTTTTTTCCCTGTGGACATATTAAGCGATTTGAAGTGGATACATGCACATTCATGTTTTCTTTTAGCAGATGGCGACTCCTACTCATCCGCTAAGGTCACCGCCTGTATCTGAACTGAATCAAATTGAAGTATGGAAATGCCTGTCAGCTGGGCTTCTGTTCCGAACTTAAAGTACACGTTTCGTTCTAGTCCAGCTTACAATGTAAAATATTTGAAGAGATATGTGTTT
Organism: Conus betulinus; assembly: GCA_016801955.1. Lineage (NCBI taxonomy): Eukaryota > Metazoa > Mollusca > Gastropoda > Neogastropoda > Conidae > Conus > Conus betulinus. The sequence goes on from JADBJO010010375.1 coordinate 23,807, forward strand.
TAAGTCTGTGTAATCAGTAATAATTGAACAGGTGGCTTCACTTTGTGAAGCGATGTTCCTAACTTGAACTACTGATGTAGAGATTTCTTTTCTGCAAATAAATGTTAGTTCTAGATGTATGTAACGGGACTCCGACGCTCCCCCCTCGTTATTAAGATATGATTATCATATGCAGGGATGCAGGGGGTTACAGACAGAAGTATTTACGCTTTTACAACCAAAATGCGCTCTCGCATAGGCACACGCACTCTGTCACTCACATCGGGCCCGCACAAAGGTGACGGGAAACCAATAACATTTCATAGAGAAAATAATCAACTTTTATTAACTTGACTCCCGAGCCCCCACCCGTCACTACACAACACAATTATCTGTATCATACAACAATGTAAAAAACCATACTGACAATCTCATAAATCGCATCCCCTGTTCTTCAGTGATTCTTATTTAGCCAGGAAAGACAATATTTCACCGTTACATTTGCACATTTATAAACTTAAGAACAAATGAAAACGTCCATAACTTGCCAGCATTCCTTGGTTGACCGTCAGTTTCTCTCATCACACTGTGCGACCACGAGCTGAAGCTGCCACACCGTTGTGTCCTCCCGATTGGCCAAATCCCATTTGGGGAACACTGGCAACGTAGCTTTAGTCGCACCCTCACACCGAGTCTTCCGGACTCCACCGCACTCCGCCCTCTCCACGGAAAGGGCTCCTGTCGGCCTCTCCCACAGGTCTTCTCCGGCTGCAAACACCCCACCGTTATCTGGCAGCTCCCTGTCTAGGCTCCAACAGGCTAAACGCGTCTTGCTGTCGACCGTCCCCACACGGGAGACATTTCTTCTCGTCGTCGGCTCCGAGGCTACAGCAACCTCCACTGTCTTACGTCGTCCCCACCCAGGAGACAACGAGGCGACAGCAAACCTCTGCTTCTCGCTGTATTTTCTTGAGCCTCAGCAAGACGGGCGAGTTCACTTTCCCTTAAGTGAGTCACACCTTCCTGGTTTTCCAGGCACCTTATATCCATTCTCAAACAAGAGAGAACTCGAGTTTAACTGGTTCAACCAATGGAATCACTGGCACACACATATCACACGATTTGTACCAATAAATCCCCGAGTTATTTTTGTTCCACCAATGGAACCACTAGTGACCTACATACACACACACACCACAGCTGTTAGCACCAACAAGGACTTGGGTACCAAGTGGTTAATGCATAACCTCCTATTCAACTCATGTTCCATTCCCCAAAGCTACCCATTATACTAACAGCCTGGACTTCTCTACCAGCCAGGACTGATGCTTCAAGTATTTACTACCTCTACAGACAACAAGGTGCAAACCACTCAATAGGCCGAAGCCTTCCATTCATTCCTCAGAACAAGAAACGACAGAGTGGTCACTGTACTCTGTCTGCAGGCTGACGGTCGCCTACCCGTGACGGTCACCTGACACGATTGCCTTCCTTTCAGCCCAGTTAATAGCCAGTACCCAAGTGGACACACTCTCCTTACCCAGGACCGGCAGGTCGGCATGTCCTTGTTGCTATCCCTCGGACATGCGAAACACTTCCCAGTCCTCTCCCTCCTTCAGTAAACTACTCGGGGTATTCCCCCCCTGGTGATGCCTGAATTCGCACACTTGAAGAACCCAAGGAACTTGCTCTCAACAACAGCAAAACTACCCTTAATTTGTCTAAATGCTCGAGAACGTTCGGCCGACTCATGACAATGTATTTTTGATACGTTTGGTTTCTGTTTTCGTTTCTCTGCTGTATTTTGGAGTCAGGCACTAAATAGTTTTATTGAATTGAGAATAAGAGCCATAGAAATGAATCTTTTTCTTTACAAAAAAAAAAAAAAAAAAAAAAAAAAAGCTCATTAGTAGTGGGGGCCACTTGCTATTTGCAGTGATGAGAAACAAATTGGGATGTGCTCGTGCATATCATGATATAAAGCAAGCCAAATGAAACTATTTTCTCGTAAGAAATCTTTTTTTTTCTTAAATGCCCATTAGTGGGGCCACTTACCTATGTCAAAATTGGTCGCAGCAGTGATAAGAAAAAAAATTGTTATGTGGTCGTGCATATCATAAAATAAAGCAAGCAGATGAGGCTATTTTCTCGTAATAAATCTTTTAATTCTGTGTGAGTTTGTACCTGTTTGCACCATGCGTGTGTGTATGTGTGTGTGTATGTGGGGGGGGGGGGGGGGTCATGTTTTTTTTGTTTGTTTGTTTGTTTGTTTGTTTGTTGCTATTTCACGTATTTGTTACAATTACGATAATGGTGGAGCTCAAGGAAGACTATGTGCCAAAGGAGAACCAGTTCTTGAAATTATTGTTCCCAGACTGTAAAGATTCTCATCACCATCATTCCATGATCGTAAGTCGAGGAGGGACAGACAGACGCCTCGGCGGTGGTGCTATCGATAGTCACACGCAACGGGACAAAGGTGTGGTCACCAGTCCAGTCCTTCACGCTGTATAGACCTAATCATCCAGCTACGAAGTCTTGTCTCCCTACCACACGCTCTAAGGTGGACGCAAGCGAGTCGTGCTTGCATTAACGCGAGCCTGTTGCGAGTACTGCGATTGCGATTAGAGGTTGTAATATGGTATACCATTCTGGTGAAATTGTTCAGTTTGCGTACACTTTTTGAACTGTGGAGAAGCATTTAGTTTCAACCTTTTTCCCCTCCCTCATTTTTTTTTTCGTACCCGTGCTTGTCTGCTGCCAACGTGCTGAGATGACTGTTTCTGTCGTCACACAACAACCGTGGACGTCAGTATATTAATGAAATAAGGTACTAAGACGTAACCTGGGTAAACTACATCAATATACACAACAGATAACAGTCTGCTCATAACAAGATACAAATAACAACTTTTGTGTGGCACGTTACGATGAAAAATGTGGGTGGATGAATCCACTCCCGTAATCGTAGGTCGACTATGTGACGCACCTTGCGTCTTTTCGACGCGAATGGGCCTCTATAGCGATACTGCTACTGCTCACCCCGAGTGCAGTCATACAGGGATGTTCCTCCTCTGTGCTATTTGTTGCCCAATGATATTGACCAGATAGATGTATTTAAACTTGATCATTTGCCGCATTCTCTTTGTTTCATTGATTAAGTTGAGGAATATTACGCTGCCGATGTTCCGAATCCCTTTTTTTTCCCCTCTGAGAGCTTGAAGAACAAGATGGCTAATGTCGTGCACAGATTGAACGGTGACCTGCTTTTTGATGTCCTGTGAAAACTGAAGTCGAAATTAGTTGGTTGTTTGATTACTTAAGGCTTTTATTTTTCATTAACACATGTTCAAGTAAACTGAGAGGACGTTTGTCGAGCATTTGATATATACAAAACCAAAGCAATTATTGATCCAACCTTGTACTTCTGTCAGAGGCAAGGTCTGTTATAGGCTAGTTCTCATTGAGTTTCGTTAGTTTAAAAAAAAAAAAAAAAAAAAAAAAAAAAAAATGATCTATGGTTCAGACTTGGACTCTGTGTGTGGAAGATAAAAATCAGAAGAATTGTAAATGCACTTGTGATGACGTCATGCAGCGGATTAAAAGATGGAAGATTTCTAACATATTGTTTTTTGCGACGTCGAGAAGGCAGTAACCTACGGCTTGTTGACACTGTGTGTTGCCGGTGGTGCAGCCTGCTCTCTCCACACCCGTCCAACTACTACTCATTTCTTTTGTAGATTCCATGGCGCGTGTGTGTGTGCATGTGTGTTTAACAGCAATGGCATGTCGGGGATAGCAATCCAATCTAACGGCAGCACCTGTTCATAGAAACATCTATCATAAAATGACAATCAACCAAAGAATCTCCGGCCAGTAGACAATGAGCACAGATCATATTATTATTAGGCCACCTCGAGAGAGAGAGAGAGAGACAGAGACAGAGAGACAGACACAGAGACAGAGAGAGACAGACATAGAGAGAGAGAGAGCTGCCAGTGATTGCTGGGCCTACAAGACACTCATTCATCACCAGGCAGGCCAGACAATGAGACACTATGCAGTACTACCACACACGTCTTGGTCAGCCTCATTGGTTGGTGCACACATCCTTGTAGATAGTCATACATTCTAGGTAGTAGGCCTAATTCACTTAGCTACTAACGAAGGTACCAGCCACCGTAGCGAACCGGTTAGCGTCCGGACTTCTGTCTGAGAGGTCGTGGGTTCGATTCCTGTCAGTGCCATTTATTTTTGGGATTTTTCTGCCCTGACCGGCTCCTACCTAGAGTTGAGTTTGCTACGGGCTCAATTCGGAAGACTGGAACTAAACAGTCAGTGTCTGAGAGTGTTGCTCAAATTTCCTAACCAGCACTGCAGATGTCCGTATATCTTGTGTCCAGTTGATGCCGGGATGCATTATGAAGATAAGCGTAGAGCGGCCTACAGCCCTGTCATGTAGTCTCAAACCGGAATAAAAATCTGTAGCATCATTTTCATCATCCTCAGCCCCATCGATCAGCATTTTAAGCAAAATATCTCAAATGCCGGTTATCCTTCGTGCCCTGCTGTCATGGTGACCAGTTTTGATTGCCTCTTCACGTCAGTGGGATTGGATTCATCCTGTCGGAATCGCCGGTATCAGCATATTAATGGAGACTGTCGCTGGACGGACATGGTGGCTTCTGAGGGAGAGCTCACTCATACCGGCTCCACGGCAAAGCAGTTATTATCGTCAGTAGGTGGTGTCCTGCGTATGCTAGTTCAGAACAAGCACCACTAAACACCACCGATGTGGCTCGGCAGCAGTGCTGTATCTCCTCTGGTGGGTTGCTTCATGGCTATTTGACATTGACTGCACCCTGTGGATTGCCGGTACCGGAACTGAGGCGGGACGGGCAAGGCTGTGGCTGTGGAGGAGGGGTCTGAGCTCCCAGGATTCACCGAAAGGGGGAGGCACTGCATCAGCAGATAAGACGTCGGAAGACCAAGGCCAGGATTTAAACCACAGTGCCAAGGACATCCACGCTGTTGGTTCGGATGAGGAATTTGCACAGGCCCTCGATGCCAGGCGCCTGAAACTCAACCTGCCACGAGCAAACGAGACTGAAGATTGGGGGAGAAACTGGATGCAAAAATCGTCCAAAGACTCGATGCACTGAGGGGAAAAAGCACCCTGGAACACAAACTAGCCACATATGGGGACATTGTGTATGCCACATGTAGAGACGCCTATGGAGCAAAACTACCCAAAGAGAAAACACCTCCAAAGAAATCCAGACGCCAAGAAGAGATGGACAAGATCAGGGTCCAAAAAAAAAAAACCTCAAGAAGCAAATGAAGACTGCTCTGCCAGCTGAAAAACAACAAGGCTTGGAAAAACTCTGGGAAGACCTGAAAGCAAAACACAGCGCCCTCAGCAAAGCGGAATCTGCGAGGAAGAGGAAAAGCAAAAAAGAAGAAGACACAAGAGCGTTTCTTCAGAGACCCCTTCCAGTTTGCCAGAACTCTGTTCGAGCAGCCAAAATCTGGGACCCTAAGTGTGGACAAAGGAGTTCTTGAGCAGCATCTGATCTGAAAAAACATACTCTGACTCACAGAGCAAAGCACCACTCGACATTCAAGGTCTGGTGTGGCCAACCAACCCTGAGGAACAGTTCAATGACAAGCCTCCAACGTTGGCGGAAATCAAGAAGGTGGTCGACAAAGCCAGAGCCAAATCATCACCAGGGCCAAACGGAATACCTTACCAGCTGTACAAGAAATGTGTCCCAAGGTGCTGGAGTGGCTCCACAGGCTGCTGCGATCAGCTTGGAGAAATCAGAAGATCAGCGGCCAGTGGATGACGGCAGATGGTGTGTACATCCCCAAAGAGCAAAACTCAAGTGACATCAGCCAGTTCAGGCCAATATCACTACTGAACGTCGAAGGAAAATCTTCTTCTCTGTCATGGCAGCAAGGCTGACCAAGTACCTCATGAAAAATAAGTACTTGGATGTGTCAGTCCAGAAAGGTGGCATTCCAGGCGTGGCTGGCTGTGTAGAACACGCCACAATGATCTGGGACGCAATCCAAAGAGCAAAAACAGAAAAGAGAGACCTGGACGTAGTGTGGCTCGACCTGGCAAACGCATATGGATCTGTACCCCATGAGATGATACAGTTGGCTCTTAAGATGTACCATGTGCCAAAGAACATCCGCGACATGCTCAAGAAGTACTTCAATGGCTTCTCAATGCGGTTCTCTACCAAGGAGTACACAACATTGGATCAACTTGGAAGTGGGCATTGCAATGGGCTTGCCATTTCCCCAATACTGTTCGTGTTGGCAATGGAAGTCATCTTGAAAGCAGCAACAAGCAACGCAAGACAAACAGACCTTGGCGATGGATACAAGATGCCCCCCTCTCAAGCCTTCATGGATGACACTACAGTGATTTCATCCAGAGAAGACGAGACACGTCACGTGCTGGAGAGGCTGGACGACATAGTTGCCTCATCCAGAATGAAGTTCAAGCCAAAGAAATCACGGAGTCTCTCACTGAGGAAAGGAAAAGTGGCCGAATCTGTGGTCTTCAGTGTTGCCAACCAGACCATTCCAACAGTAACAGAAGAGCCAGTCAAGAGCCTTGGAAGATGGTATGATGATGATACGCTGAAAGACACACGAAGAGCAAAAAAAGAAAACAAAGATGTCGGAAGAAGGCTTGGAGACCATTGACCAGTGTGGGCTCCCTGGCAAATACAAGGTCTGGTGTCTGCAGTTCATGCTGATACCAAAGCTCCTATGGCCTCTGATGATATACGACATCTGCACCAGCATAGTGGAGGCAATGGAATCCAAAATCAACAAGTTCACAAGGAAATGGCTTGGTGTCCCACCCTGTCTGACTGACATAGCGCTGTACTGTCGCCAAGCAAAGCTGAAACTACCACACTGAAATCCATCCTGGAGGAATATAAAGCAGGGAAGATCAGACTTCAAAGCATGCTGGAGGACTCAGGAGACAAGGTGGTTGAAGCAATCAAGCCCCAGCTGAAGACAGGCAGAAAATGGAAAGTTCAAGAGGCGATGATTCTGCAAAAAAAGTCTCAAGATCAGAGAAATAACAGGACACACACAGACCAACAGACAAGGACTGGGGGTGACCAAAACTGAATGGTGGTCAAAGGCCAAAGGAAAAGCCAAAAGAGACATGATGATTCAGGAGATGAGAAAAGAAGAAGACCAAAAAAGACTCCAAAAAGCAGTCCAGCAGAGCCAGCAAGGGCAATGGACACGTGGGAGAATGCACTCCAAAGAAGTCTCACTTGGAATGACATTTGGCACATGGCCCCTCTCAGGATCAGCTTCATTCTCAGATCTGCATATGACCTTCTGCCTTCAAATGCAAACCTGGTGAAGTGGGGAAAAACAGACGATCCTTCATGCCCCCTTTGCCATGAAAAACAAACAGTGGAGCATGTCCTAAGCTCATGTAAAGTAGCCCTGGCTCAAGGAAGGTACACATGGAGGCACAACCAAGTGCTCAAAGAGATTGTACAAGTAGTCTGGGCTAGTACCAACACCACAAAAGGGAAAATCAGGACTCCAAAAGCACCCGCAACATTCTTTCGGCAGGAGGCAGCGAATCATGGCCAAGAACAACAGTGCCACTCGGAACATGCAGGCAGAGTCTGCTGGACGGGGCAGATGACTGGGAGTGCACAGCAGACCTCCCAGAATGGAATATGAGAACAGAATGGAGGCAGCTCAGATCTACAAGACTGAAAAGTATGCTGATCTGGCAAACAGCCTGAGGAGAGAAGGCTATCAGGTCAAAGTCCTCACTGCAGAAATTGGAGCTAGGGGGTTTGTGGGAACGTCTGCATACAGCCTCATGAAACAGCTCTCAGTTGCAGGGAGGGAAAAAACCAAAGCCCTGAAAGCAATGGCAGAAGCGGCAGAGAGGTGTTCAAGTTGGATCTGGTCAAGGAGGAACAAAAGTGAACTTCATAAGGCTTAACTTTCCTACAAATATCAGGTGTCCCTGTGGCTCAGTGGTTAGTGCGCGAGTCATTAAGTGGAAATGAGCATGTCCAGAAGGGCAGCCACGCTCTCCACGAGTTTCTTTCTACCGCTGCCGTGGGTTTTGTCTTTGTATGTGTGTGTGTGTGTGTGTGTGTGTATGCTTAGCGTTAAAATGTAATGGAGTGCCCGACTTATTTGATTTCAGTAGTTGAACGGTGCTGCCTCTAGAGAGATGCTGTGGCTCTTAAATATAAATTGTCCCCGCCTTATGTGCTTATAATTTCCTCCCACTTACTACTTTTAAAGCCGCCTTTTTAATTTCTCCTTATTTTACCCACTGCTTTTTTTCCTTTTTCTTTTTCTTTTTTTTTTTGTTCCTCCCGTTTTGTTTGCTCATTCGCCTGTCTTTGTTGTAGAAAGTCTTTTTCTGTCATGAGGAATCGATTCGACAACTAGATCGTGATATTACAAGCTCTTTTCACGGTGTACGCTGGCTATAAATTCTGCTTGTGTTTCTCCAGTACGTGCGTGCGTGCGTGCGTGCATATGTACGTGTGTGTGTGTGTGTGTGTGTGTGTGTGTGTTCCCCTGAATTTTATGTCGCTATGAGACAAAATCTCTGTAGTGGTCCAGTCTGAGCCGAGGAAAAGGAAGGGAGCCTGGATTGGTGGCGGGGTGGGGAAGGGAATGGAAAGGATAAAGGCAGGAGGGAAGGAGGGGGGGGGGGGGGGGGGGGGCATGGTCTAGCAGCCATTACAAGTAGACTCTTCACGATTACTATTTTGGTTGTGTATTATTATTATCATTATTATTATTATTATTATTAGTCATTATTGTTGTTATTATTATTATCATTACTATTACTATTGTTATCAGTGTTGTTGTTGCTATTATTCTTTTATTATTATTATTATCATTATTGTTACTAATCATTGTTTTATGATGATGATGATTATTATTGACTGTCTTTTAAATTTGGTCTTGTTTTGCTTTTATGTACTATCATTTCATTACGTTGAGTTTGGCTTTTCTCACTCGGCCATCTCCATGCGGAACCCTACTCCACCGCGCCTAGCACTGCTGTTCTCTATCCCTCTCCATTGCCCCCCCACCACTCTCTCCTCACCCGCCCGCGCGTGTCCACCAACGTCACGTGGGCACCTCGTGTGCACGTGCTGTAGTCGAGCACGCAAAGACCGTGTAATCTCCCCTTCTTAGTGACTCGTGCATCGGTACAGCCCAGCTACCCAAAATCCTCAAGGTCACGCGACTCGCTTCCTGGTTTACAACAACCAAAAAAAAAAAAAAAAGAAAAAAAGTTTTCGTCGCACAGAGAAAGATGGAGAACGTCCACGAGCTAAGGAACAAATGTCACCGACGTTGCTGACGATCAATAATCTGATTATGACTGCACGCGTCCACAGTGTTGTCCGTATTGCGAGTCTGCTTCTCGTTACAGCGATATTGAGTCTTTGTAGACACGGGGGTTGGTCGTTCACCTTAGTGACAGACAGGGCCGGGGAAAGGCTGTCAATTTCCGAACAGCTGGGCAATTCCGAATAATCCCCCCCCCCCCCCCCCCCCCCCCCCCCCCTCCCCCCCCCCCCCCCCCCCCCCACTCCCTTTTTTATTCCTTTTTTTTTCCTTTTGTTTTCCCGAAAATGGACCCCCCCCAAAAATCAGCACCAAACTGCTGCTTTTAAACTACATGGCACTTTCACCGACTCGATGCATAAAGGAGCTTGGCCTAGTCGCTCGCGAAAGCGGTGGCCTGAGCGATTTTTCAAATTTTACGCGTACGACTGCTAGGCTAGTTGTTATCATATCAACCAGGCGATTATGGTCATTAAAGTTCGTTTTCGTGATGGCTTAAAACTGAAATGCAAATAAGCTTTTGTTTCTGAACAGAAAGCTAGTTACTAAACAGATCTTTTTCAAAATTAGAAATGAAATGAGGCAGGGAACAGTAAACAACAAACAGTAAACAAGTGGGGTAGTTTTTGCTCCCATAAGGAAAACCTAACACAGAGTAACTTTATTCAAGACTGGCACAGCCTTTTAAACTTGAATAAAGTCAGACAAATACAAAGACGAACAATCTAATAGTGGGGGAAAACAAGCGCAGGCCAACAACTAAACTGTCTTCATAGCAATGACTTGGCAAAACTTAGGACTTAAAGAGGGGGGAGGGGGGCAGGAGGTTGAAGATGTAAAACTGGGAACTTGAAATTAAGAAAATATATCAGATATGAAAACTCTTCACTGGCTGCATAAGGGAACCATTGCAATCCTTTTTAAAGGCAGACTTTTTTCAGTTTTATTTGAACACGACAGTGTTTTAAAACTCTAATACATGTTTCAATTACCGAACAGCACGTACCATGGCGGACTAATTCCGGACAGTGTACAGTATTTAAAACCCAATGTACGGATATGCTCTCTTTCTCTCTCTTCACACACACGCTTGCACGCACGCATACACCGCACATATACACATACATGTATGCACACACACTCGTATACACATAAATAACATGGACGCGAGCAAGGGCACACACAAACGCACGCGCGCGCACACACATACACACACACATGTACACACGTGTGCGCGAGCACACATTCGAACGTGGATATTCTCTGTGTGTGTGTGTGTTGTGTGTGTGTGTGTGTGTGTGTGTGTGTGTGTGTGTGAGCGTGTGTGACAACATAAACATACTGGCGTAGGTAATTTCAATAGCAGTCATGGTGGTGGTACAGTGGAGATCATAGCAACAGCTGCAGCCACCCATACAGTGCAATACTTTTCATTCTTTCGTGAAGTCCTATTCAAAATGTATTATGTATTGCAGTGCGAAACGGACGTCGCATTCCCTCACGTCGATGTCAGCAGTCAGAAACAAGAGCTTGGCTTGGAAACAGCTGCATCTTTGATCTACAGAGTAGTGTACAGGATGCAGTTGTCTGGCAGTAGACCCTGTCTTGAGAATAAAGGCGCAAAGGTAGTCTGATGCTCTGAGGGTAGATACGATCAACCATATTATGCTAACACCCGTGATTACCAACAGACTTCGGCTGTTACCAGCAGTGTCACGCCACAGTCCACCATCACTTTCATTTCCTTGGAAGACAGAATTTTCTATATAGTGTTTCAAGCTTCATCTGTCTGGGAAATTGAAATTTCTGCAACAAGTGAAGTGCTTAAACAATCAACCTACAATTCCCAAGACTGCAGACCTCAAATGTAAAAATACGGAACACTACCGCGTTTTAATCCATGTCAGGTTTCTATCCTGCAATTGTGGGTAATGCAGGAAATTATGGCCTTTACCTTCAGCCACCCTTGTGGCAATCATATCTTCAAAGCCTAAGCTTGGACTGTGCTTGTCACTTTAAGTATATACAAATCATTAATTTTTCAGATCCGTGACATATGGTAAAGGGACAATTTTTGGCAGACTTTGTTTTTAATCATTGTTTCTTTCCTTCTTTCTTGTATTTGTTATGCTTTTACTTTCTACTTAGATAAATGTAATATATCATAACAGTCCAAAAGATCGCCCAGATTCAGCATGGATTTCCACACATGTAGCTCTAGTAACATCACAGTGAAGCTAGAAAGGATGAACCAGCCACCGTGGCAAAGTGGTTAGCATTGCAGACTCCTGGCTTGGAGGTCATGGGTACAATTCCCATCAGAGTCATGTGGGATTTTTCTGCCCCAACCAGCTCCAACCCAGAGTTGAGTTTGCAACGGGCTCAGTTGGGAAGACGGACTACACAGTGGAGTTTCATCCACTTAATGGATGCATCTCTGAAAGTGTTGCTCAAATTTCCTGACCAACACTGCAGGTGTCTCCATCTCTTGGGCCTGGTTGATGCCATGATATATTATGAAAGGAAGCATAGGGTACAGCCCTGTCATGCAGTCTCAGACTGGATTGGAAATCTGAAAGCATTATCTCCATCATTCTCATTCTCATCGATCAGCATAAAAAAAATCTCATTCTGTGACCCTTCATGCCCTGATGTCGTGGCAACCTCAGTTCGTCTACGACCGTTGGGGTCACCGGTATCGGCAGATTCATGGGGGCTGTCATTGAACAGACATGGTAGCACCCTCTGGAGGGAGAGCTCACTCACGCCAGCTTTGCAACTAAGCAATTACTGTCATCAGTACGGTGCTTAGGTGGTGTCCTGCGTATGTTGGATCAGAACAGGTGCCACTGAACACCACTGAAGTGACTCAACAGCAGTGCAGTGTCTCCTTCGGTGGGTTGCCTCTTGACGACTTGACATTGACAACTCCCTGTGGATTGCTGGGCCAGCGCTGCAGCAGGGCTGTCCGGGCTATGGCCGTGGACAGGGTGTTGGAATGAGTGGCGTGGGTGCACTGCCACTGAGGTGGCACAGAAGATGGGACAGCAAAAAAAAAAAAAAAAAAGCTAGGCAGGATGTCTCTTGGTCTTTTCTATCCACAATGGGGAGCTCAGATTTAAAACATGTTGTTTACAGCCCAGTCAAACTTGAAAGCTACATGGGGTTTAGCACACACTACAGAGTTAAACAAGTACAGTTGCCATCACATGGTTTCTGAAATATTATAAAAGGAAAAAGAAATTGCAAACAGGTGGCAACTTAAATCAAACATCTAGACAGCTGTGAATTTTAATTCATATGAAAGACTTTGAAGTAGCAGCGACTTGCTTATAATGTATTTGAATTCAGTTTGGGAGAGAAAAAAAGTTTTAAAGTTGCCCACATACATTTTCTACTTCTTAAACAAATATGCATGCCTTTCTCATGCCAAATGCAAATGCCATTTCTTTAGGTCTTAAAGGCAGTTTAACAATCCTTTGAGCAGTTATTTGCAAATGGTACCTCTTAAGACACTCATTTCAGCTTATACTGGGACAGTGGGATATTCTTAAATTATGTGGTATAACATGTCACTTATTGGAATAGCCGTAGCTGTGATGTGCCTCTTACTTTTCTTTTAATTTCTTTTTTATGGTCCTCATCAAAGCAGTCAGTACTGCAGGATGTTTGAACCCTGTGTCGACTGTTATGGACATTTCAAGTCATTTCTTCTTCCTTGTGTAATTACAAGTATATTTGTGTGAATTATGGTTTTATCTTCTGATTTTGTTTACCAGTATGGATTTATCTATGGCCCTGTTTTAGTTAACTCAGGGTTCATACAGATTTCCATACAAAAAGATTAAGGACTTTTTAAGGACTTTTGAAGCACCTTTTTTTTTTAATTTAAGGACTGACTTCACAGATAATTTTAAGTAAATAATAATGAAATTCAGACACAAATTAAATCATTTGCTGTTACTCTTCAATACTCACATCATGGATCCTCTGCAAGCACAGACTTTAGGAATCTCAGCTGTTATTGTCAATGTAAGTATAGATACAAATGTTTGTTTGTTACACTAAAACAGAGCAAAGTACCGTAGGATTCTCACTTCTTGTGATCAATTGACAAAAATGTTTGAAAATATTTACTGAACACAACAGATTCTCCAATCTTGCAGTTGACAAAAATGTTTGTTTGCTTGCCGTCCATAAGAATTTCAGTTCTTGTCATACATGTTTGTTTGAAGTCACTGAGGGTAAAATGCCTCTATAACTAAAACTCTATACGTCACAACACTGGGGGGGCATAAACATCAAAACACTGGAGAGGATGCAAGTTTTTCTTTCTCCACACTGAAACTGTTTGGCAACTGCACAGTCCGAGAACATTCGCTAGAACAGATCTGAACTGCTTTCACACGAACGAAAGCTGTATTGACTTATCACTACTTTTAAAATCCTCAGTATTTCAGATTTCATTGCCTCTATTTTAATATGGCTCAGGCTGTTCACTGATATCCAAGCTGGAGCAGTTCTGTTGGTTGATGAACTGCAGGATGGTGAACTGCTAGAAGTAATGGGCTGGTCGCTCATTGTGTAGAATTTAAAAAAAAAAAAAACCTCAAAACACGAACTGCAGGATATGAAGCCTTCATCAGGTCGCAGTGATTTTTTTCCTTTTCTATGGCTATTTACAGCCAATTCTCCCATTGTACTAATGTCTATGATCTTCTTGCAAATGCTGCAAAAGGCCTTGCTTCTGTCTCCACCTGGGTCTGCCTGCAGCCATTCTTTGTACTCGTCTTTTCCTGCCAAACCATGATAAACAAACACTTCTCCGGCATGCTGACTTCTCAATTTCAAAATGGCGCATGTGCTATGAAGGCCGGTAACTCTGGTGTTTTGACCTATAGCAGACGACGCATCGGTGAGATCGTCGATCTTAACTCCAACTTCTTTTTTCTTTTGTTTAAAATTCAATTTCAAGCCTTTTTTTTTTTTAAACCAACTCAGGATTTTACAGACTCTATTCAAAATCATAGGCAGTGACAAAATTTAAGGACTTTTTAAAGACCTTTCAGCAAAAGCCTGATTTTTTAAGGACTTTTAAGGCCTTAAAAAGTATGCCCTCAAAATGAAGGACTTTTAAGGACTTTTAAGGACTGTACGAACCCTGTAACTGTATGTTATGAATGCTACTTTTAACTGGAAACAAGAAAAAAAAAACAAAACGGGCTGATTATATATAAGAAGTATGAGCCCAATGTTAGTGGAGGTGTGGCTCAGTTCTGGAAGCTTTTTGATTACAGAAGCACTTTTTGAAAAATGGAGTTCTTTCAATAAAAAAATAAAACAGGATAGAAGTGTTGTAAACAGTCTAGTCCTACATATCATCCAACCAGGACTTCTTCAATCTGTCCCTTGGATGTCCATCATCCACTGTATCCTGAAAAGTGCTCTAGGGTAGGACATCATAGCCCATGCCAGACGAGCTTGTAGGGTTTGAATACTGCAATGACAGGTTCTTCTAACAGCATGCGTGCTTACTTGCTGCTCAGCATAACTATTTGCAATGTTCCTTACGCGCAATGCTTCACATATGCAAGAGGCCCCCCACACACACACACACACACACACCCAATGCCTGGATTTTTTTTGCTCCACATCTGCTGACAGAATACAGCTCTCGCATCCACTGCTGTGGGGAAAAAAACTATCAGAGACATGCAGAGTTCTTTTCACTGGGTAGTTTCTGCGCCTGGTTTTCAAGATAATGGCCAAGTTAAGTCTTGCTTTGACCTAATTTGTTGCACTTTCACTAGGACCCATCTATGTTCACTTATTAATGATCACTTTCTTTCTGTGTTGTTTGATTTGTACTATGTGTTTTTTTCACTCAGACAAATCTCACATTTTCAACACCAATCCAGACTTTTTCAAATGTAATTTGCTCAAGATCACCTTGTTTCGTAAAATGCATTTTTACGCTTTCAGTCAACAGTTTTTCATCAAAGGACAGTCACATTAACCACATTGTCATCTTTTTCGTAGACAATAAAACCAACTTTTTTTCATGTATTTCTTGACTATTTTCTCTTTTTTCATTCACAGATCTGAGCTTTATACATAACAATATCATGAAGATAACAACAAAAAATTTTTTTTTTTAATGTTTGTTGCCTACTGTGCCTTCTAACTGCTTTCATTTTGTCCACAAAGCATTGCTACATACTGATTAGTCCACACACAATTAAACACGATGAATATTTGTTCTTCAGATTACAAAAATGATAGTCTGCACAAGTACAAAGCAAAACTTTATTTCTGACTCACGACCAAGTAGTGCGCATGCAGTTGTGATTCCCCATGCTCTAATCTCATCCAAAACTGCTTGAAAGCTTTCACATAACGGTGAACTTCAGACCAAAGCAGGCACCTATCCTTCAACTTGTCCAAGTGATCTTCCATCAGACAATGGAGCCAATGTCCAAAGTGTCCTCTGAGGGTAAGAGCAGACTACTGTTGTCACTATTATGTGATTGGTTTTTATTAAATTACATGGGCTTGTCAATAGCACCGCTCCAATTTTCAAATCCAGAACCTCAGGAAAAATATTCTGTGTTCCAAGAAGAATTTTGTTATCACAGATAGTTACAGAGAGGGAATATAAATGAATAAATGCTAAACAAAGCAACACATTTCAAAAGTTGAAGAAAAAAAAGAACATTCAGATGATCTTCCTATACACATATGCCACAATCCAACACTTCATAAAGACAGACAGTTATTAATACTTCTATTGTCACATTTACTGAATTGTTGTAAATGTCTCCTATACATGTCTTCTCTGAATTTCCATTTTACAATATCCATGTCCATATTTCAGCTGATTCAAAATGTACAAGATGTGTTACGGTACACTTGAAGAAGCATGCACAAATGTGGACATCTGTCTCTTGCGCCTATAAAAGCATTGTGTGTGCACAAAGAAGAATCACAAACAGAAGACCCCCAAACTGCTGACTTTTAATGCCTTCATCTCTGGTGTTTTCTTTCTCTGCATGTTCAAGCCATGTCTCCCTTCAGTCTCTCCTGGAAATATGCAGCGACAAGACAAACACAACAAAAGGCATAACTCAGATTTTAGAACAACCTTGTTTCCTTCCTCTTGAAACTACTCTGGCATCAAGCAAAAATTCACGTTAATATAGAAAATAAGCATGAAACAACTAAGAGCTTAATTCACATCAGGCAAAATAATGATATTAGTACATGAAGTACCACTCTGTACAAACATATAAAAAATACCACATTTACATTTGGAACTAAAGCATGTCATAACAATTTTAACATTCTGTCCAGTGTGCAAAGCATTAAGTGTAATTAGACGGTGAATGAAAACAAGTAGTTTTTCCTTCAACTTGTCAAAATACATCACCTGCTAAATTTTACCAAGACTGAAGAGTGCTAACTCATCTTTCTAGGACAAATAACTGTGCTCTAGTGTTACGGTCACTCATTCCGTAACTTTCTCTTAAAAAAGAAATCTTGCATGAAACCAGCAACCGAAAACTATACCAAGAGGTTGGGATAATTATAACAACTGTCCTTTACCATACACAGTCCAGCTGCCCACATGTCATTTTGCCCACTGGGCATCAAGAGAATCATGCACCAGTTCATGTTGTTTACAGGTCACCTCAGGTCGTACGTAAATGAGGCAGTCACAGAACACACGACTATCCAACTTCTCTTAGTGACCTTGTAAGAAAATGTGGGCAAAAGTCATAAACTCACTACAAACATCAATCATTCCTCTCTGATGAGAGAGTCTAGGCCGACTCCAAATTTCCCCTCCCCATTCCTGTTGCCTTTGTCCACAATAAACTACATCTGTCCCATCTCTTCCCTTTTCCACCACCTGCTATGGAGTCACACAGGTGGACACAAATGTTGCTCTGCTCTCAGTTTGTTTCTAAATTACTGCAAAACATGTTTGTCTACATACTTTCTGACATACATAAACATACCTATCTGTCTCCACAAGTTTATAAAATGTTGAGATTTCATAGCTGATATTTTTGCACATCATAGAAATATTACACACACAAAAAAAACAAAAACAAACAAAAGAAAAAAGCAAGGCTACAGACCATTTGCAATACAATCCACACTTGTAATAGCTTCTTCAAACACACTGAACAGAAAAAAAAAAGAAAGTACAACAACAAATATAAGACAACTCACATAAATCATTTTCTTAAAAAGAAAGTGAACCATAATGAACAAAAAACATATATAAGTGTGTGTCACTGTGTACATGCATGTCTATCTGGGCACATTAACTTGCTTAAACAACCGTTGTCATGTAAACTATGGAGAGAAGAAAACTATGTCATTCTATTTCTTCCCTGTATGCCCTTGCCAGGCATTCCACAGTCTGTGTCCACAGTGCAATTAAAATGGCAGTCAGATGAAATAGAAAACACTTACTTGTATCACTAAAAAGAAAAACAAGAAGAATAAAAACAAAAATCACAACTGGAACATATCAGAAAACTAAAGTTAAGAATGCTCAACGAAAATGAAAGGGGAAGTCATGCTGATTTACTTCCGCCGTCCCCCTCCTCCAGCCAGTATCATGGCGATCCTGATGAAGATGTTGAGGGTGTCCAGGTAGATCCCAATACTCCTGCAACAATTTGCATTCCCAGTTACATTGATTGATTCCAAATGCATGCATTCTCTACTATAAGAGCAAACACAAAAGGCAGGGTCTTGTTTTTGTTTGTTTTTTTCCTATCAAGTTCAAATGACAGGTTTGTCACATACTGAAATCACACAAATCATGCATATGAAAAGCAGTTAAGTGTGTGATCCCAGTTTGTTCTTTTTTTTTCTAAACTGATAAAAACATAAAAAGAAGAAGAAAGAGAAAACAAATGAACTGATAATAGAAATCAAAGGACATGCACTAAGTGAACACCAAAAGATCTTGCTAGATTACTAATTTCAGTGGTAGCTGTTGTCACAGGCGAAACACACAGCAGCCTGTGTTTCTGGCTTATCTGCATCAGAGATATAACTATGCTATGCTATCTCTTTAATTTAATTCCCTTTTTTTCTACGTGCGAAAGATTTAATTCATCAGCCAGTTACAGTGAGCCTTACATCAAACTTGCTGGAAGTGAAATACTGATTGGGGGGTGTGCTGACACACTGTGCAAAAATAAAACATCATTTCTCAGGTAAAATTATACAATTCCTTGAAAAATCTAATGTGACACCCTGAAAACACTGTTATCTGGGAATGAACACACAACTTTTGGCTGCATCTAAGTTTACTGCATTCTATTTATCAAACAAAAAAAAGGAGAAAAAACCCAAGTTGAGCACACTTTCACATTCTTCAATGGACTTTTCCATCATAGACGATTTATCTGTGCTAATTCTAGGCTATTCTACCTGATGGCAAGGCCTATCCTCCAAACAGTGCCTTCTCTTTTTAAATCTACCACTGACTGGCTTTGTCAAAACTAGCCAGGCCCATCCCACAGTTACCATGCATTCTCTTACATGATCTCAGTGTGTGGGATGAGGAACCTTGTGATATCAATGTAAACTTACATACAGTCTGTGCTAATTGAGATCACAACATGTGCAGTATGGCAGAGGAGATCTTTACAAGAAGACATTTGCACACTCATATGAATATGCATCATAAAAATCACATGTGCAAGCACACGCTTGCAAATGGTTACAAATACATTTACAAACAGTTATCATCAAATGCGAATTTGAATTTTTCTGCATAGAAATGAAGGACATGGTTCTAGAAAATAGTGTTCAATCAGGAGAGGGAGGGGCAGGGGAGGAGGGAGGAGGGAACAGGGGAGGATATCGTTGCTCATAAAGAAGTTTTGATGATTGAATTTCCGGGGGGGGGGGAGGGGGAATAATGATATGAACTGTCTCAAGAGTGAAAAAAAAAAATCTTCAGTAAGACAACAGAATGAGACATTTTTACTGAACAGGAAGGTACCTGAAAAATTCAATCAGCAGAAGAGAGCTTGGTTTACCACTTTGTTTCAAAGAGTAGAAGCCTATCAGCTGTCAAGAAAAGGGAAAGGAACAATCCCTAACTTATATAAACTTTTCACTTGAGACATCTTGCTTGCTAACCCTGCATTTATCCATTGTCAACACATTACATGCACCTGCATGCGGACAGTGTCACGAAACAAACTCATGAGAGAAGGACAGAGTAACTTGATTAGAATGAATCAAGGGATATATATCAACAACTTTCAACAATGAGTTTCTGAAAATAATACTAAAACATACCTCTTTGACCTCTATTTCTGTCTTAACATACAGCAGAGTGAAATTTCAACTGCGTATTATTTCTGTCTTAACATACAGCAGAGTGAAATTTCAACAGCGCATTATTTCTGTCTTAACATACAGCAGAGTGAAATATATCAACAGCGCATTATTTCTGTCTTAACATACAGCAGAGTGAAATTTCAACTGCATATTATTTCTGTCTTAACATACAGCAGAGTGAAATTTCAACTGCTCTCCTGCGGGAATCAAGAAATAACCCCTCGTAAAATGTGCAGATTTAAAAAAGATAAAAACAAAAAAAGAGGTAGGGTGGGAGGTGGGAGGAGATGAGGTGAGATACTTTTCTTTGCCTCTTCTTCAGAAAAAAAAATCACATAATTTCATCTTCCCAACCATTGCATCATCAATGTCAGAAGCTGGTTCAAGCACAAGAACAGAAATCGGATGTACCAATGTGAATATGAACACTCCATTCGACAAACATCAAAAGTTTGATCTTTTTCTACTTTGATTTCTGCCCATGCGTTTGGTGCTTCAGTTTGTGTTTTATACTCTGACTGCGCTATTTCAGTTAGCTTTATTATTAAATCCAATCCTATGATGTGCTCACATGTTGACAGGGTCGTAGGGGGGAGCCAGGATGGTGGGGTAGTTCTCCGCTGTCACAATGATGCGCTGGGTGTCGTAGAGAAGGAAGAGACCAAACACCACCAGGCCTCCATACACAGAGATGGAGTACAGGCCAGCCCCCAGAGCTGTCGTTGGTGGTAAGAACATGGTGCCTGCATGGAGGGAGAATAAACGAAGAGCTGTCAGGAAATGGTTGCTTGATTTGTTTTTAAGCACTTTTTTCTTTTGTTCACAGAGGGAACATGCAAGCACTGATGACTCGTTTCGCAAACACATGCACAGATAAAGGCATGTTCACATACAAATGACACACACTACACACATACACACTCACTTGGACACATATAAGTATGTATACACATACATGCATAAGGACACATACATTATTCACATGCACTTACTATACAGAAACAAGAAAATGCACAAATGCATGCACACAATATACATGTACAATATGCATTAAACACACATAACAGAATATGCAAACATAAAAACACAAACACTAATTCAATTGCACATATTCAACACACACACACACACACACACACACACACACACACACACACACACACACACACACACACAAAGACCCCCTGAAGAAAGAAAATCAAATGCACCAAGTCCTACTCACCAATGGAGGAAGCGAACACCAGCCCCAGACCAATGGCCAAAGGTCCTCCCATGTACAGGAACTTCTCACTGGGGGCACACATGGCCACTGCAGACAGGCCTGGACAACACATGCACATGTAAGTAGATCAACTATTTCTTCAAGTACCACAGGAGAAAGCAAACAACAGGTTAAATTCAGTGAGTCTAACAAATGGTGCCATGATAGCCTAACTCTGACAGCTCCCACTAACTGCTTTGAAAAGGATTACAACAGCCGAAAGGAAAAAAAAAAAATCCTGAACAATGAAATGACACCTACCACCAACAACACCAGCAGTGTACCAGGCTGCTCGTGTCAGGATGGGTCCACCCAGCAAACACAACGGCGCCACCACAGCTCCCATGATGCCGGCATGTACCATCCAAGCCATCTGCTTGGCCCCAAAACCCTCCTTGTATGGTATGGCTCGCACCACCATGCCTGACCCAATCATGGCAGCAAATGTCGCTCCAATGGCCTGCAACAGGAACAGTATCTTTGCTTTTCATCTTCCTTTCAAATGGGCAGACTAATTTCCGTGAGCAAGATTACAAAAAAAGCCATGCTGGGCATCTTGTAGTCATGACCATCATCCTCAGACCAAAGCTTTGCCATAATGCTGAGAAAAGCTCTGAATGTTATTTGTGAAAGAATTTACTAAAAAAAAATTTCTCTTCAAAAAGATTCTGGACTTTCACTCCCTTCTAAAGTGAATCTTCACAGCAATCACAAATATTTGTCACAACCTTTGACACTTTACCTTCATAATTAAGTAATAACACTTTACCCTCATGATAATTATGATAACTAATAAAAACCATATTTTTCTTTACAATAGTGATGATCATACTTTGTTACATATTTTTCTTTACATGGTGATTATAGCATAACAAGTGAATTTGCTTTCTTTTTAAGATAAAAAAAATCAAAGACTAGTGTTTCAACTCCCCTTACAGGGTATCAGAACCAACTAACCTTTAAATCAATATCATACACACTCTGAATGCTGTGACACAATGGAGAGCTTGAATCAGTCCAAGAAAAGCCTGACAATTATTTTCATAAATCTATTTTCTTCCCATCCATCCCAAAATAGAAAAGAAAAGAAAAGGATGATATCAGTATCTCTCTCTCACAGCATATCTATCTCATACACTTAAATACAACATAGAGCACAGAATCAGACTGTTCCCACTGACAACAGTAAAAAAGGCAAGTACCAGCCAGGTTCCTCATCATCAAGCTCATCATGGCAGGGCTGCGGCTGACGGCCACAGCAGAGAGGGCTGTGAGGGCAATGCCACCACCGAAATACATGTAGGTGCCGCGGATTCTGTCTCTCACCTCTTTGGACCACATCCTGAGTTTTAACAGCAAATACAAATTCATTAAAGAAAAAAAAAAAGTAAAAACTCTATAGCCTTTAGGATTAATTCCAAAGATAGTCCCATAAAAGGTGGACTGTTTATCCTGGAGATACAGTCAGTATTAATTATTACTAAACTGTGCTTTTCTGTTTTTCTTCACTTTTTTTCTTGTTTTCTTCTCCTTGGCCTTTGGTAATGATGTAGATAAAATCATGAGCTGCCTGAAGATTGCTTATGTACATCATCAGGGGGAAGGACCAGAGCGCTGATGGGAAATGCAAGTGGTGAGATTAGTGGATAGATGGATGAGTGAGTATGTTGTATTCATGAGTGGAAGGGGTAATGGGGGAGGGACAGAGAGAGAGAGAGAGAGAGAGAGAGAGAGAGAGAGAGAGAGAGAGAGAGAGGGAGGGAGAGAGGCAGACAGAGACAAAGTGTATCTGCTATAATCATGCGCTGTTGCGTAAAATACCAAACAGTTATTGTACTTTCAGTGTTTCATCAAGTTCTTGGTGAGAAACATATATCAAAAAACAGATTATTAAGGAAACTAAAACAAAGCAACAACTTCATAACGAACTACTATCCAGCTAAAACCAGAAAAGAAAGTACAAACTAAAGATTCTTGGTGCTGAGAATATTAAGGTCTTACTGCAACAACATTTATTGTGCTGCATGTAAATACTAATCAATGTGATGCATGAACAAACTAAAAAAAATCCCTAATATATTTAACTGTCAAGCAACTAATATTTGCCTGGTTTGCATGACCACTTACACTCACCTAATGATTTGGGGGTAATAATTAACAAAAAATTCTAGCTCAGAAACTACAAAAGATATAAAAATGAAATATATATGATTTTTGAAGGAAATTGAATGGAGATTTTGAATCTGGGCTTTCTTTTGTTTTAATTTTGATCATAAAAAAATATTTAGGCATTTAGATTTGGATAGATTTTTTTGCACGATCAAAAACATATGTATTTACCACTACAGCTTCACATCCAAAAAAGAACACAGAGCAAAAAAGTTGAAAATAAAGTTGATATTGTCACACTACACCTGTAAATGAAAGTAGAACAGTCTAGAAGTCTATCAAGACGCTCACACCTCATGCAGACAGGTCAGTCCACGACCACGCCCCCCCCCCCCCACCACGCCCCCTTGCTGGACTTCAAACCCTCTCTTTCACTCCTCCTCTTCCCCCTACCGTTCCTGCTGCCCGTGTCACGCTGCGAGCAGGCCGCGCTCCCCTCTCGCGCTGACTAACACGTCGCTGGCCACTCGCACACAGTGCAGAGTAGTACACACTAGGCTGGCTCGTTCGACGCTGGTAACCAGTCAGCTGAACACACTCTTGCGATCGCACAGCACGACTCAATAACTGACGAATATGGTCGGCAATTCCATCACTATCATCATCTCACCTTCATGCTCGAGTGAGTCGTTGAATAAAAGATTATTATCTTTGTCAAAAAAGATTAGCAGAGCTTGCTCAGCTGTGTAAGTACGCTGATTTGGGTCGCTACACTACACTCGTCGAAGGTTGCGCCGCCATCTTTGCAAGCGAGACAAAGCGCTGGCTGGTCATCCAGTCAGTGATGAGGAAAAATGGTCTTTCCCCTCACGTGTGGTCATTTGCATATCATTTTAATACTGCAGACATATAAGGCTTACTACGCACACTCTATTTCAGTCCTTTGATAGGAATAGTAACGAATGAAAATTCAAGAAAAATGCATGACGCATCCAACTGTCCACAGTTTGTAGAAACTTGAAACACTGTTCCATAAACTTAGGCAAACCTGTTCTTCATCATAGTATCTTCCCAAATAAGCTGATTTGCATCTCTCTTTCTTGAAAATAAAAGGTGGCATAAATAAGTAAACAAGGAAGTAGGTATGAAAGAAAAGAAGAAAGCATTTGAAGATATGCACAAAAGACAGAGCAAACATCATATAGATTCATAATACAGGAAAAGAATAAAGAGCAACAGACACTCAACACAGACTAAACATTGAAGAAGTGTAGACCAAAAAAATGTATAAACACCTCAGACCAGAATTAAACAAAAAAAAGAGAGAGATTGGATCATAAACTTTTTCCAAAGACCTCATATGAAAAATATAGCTCTGATGTGTTTATCTACGTGCTATCCTTTTACTTCACACCAATACTTTCCCATTTACAATGCGCATTTCTCATTTACATTTCTATTACTATGATAATAAAAGCATGGGAGAATTTCTCATGAAGGGCTGGGAAAGAGCACAAGGAGTGAGATAGAAGGTATGCAATACAAATAGTATGAAAAAAAAGGGGGACAGGTTGAACAGCATACAAAGAATAGAGACAGGGAAAAGGGAGCAGGGGAGGACACATAACAGTGGGCTGGGACATGGATTCTGCAATTTGTTTGCTGAAATGTCTATTGAAATACTCACAACAAGTTACCTAAACAACAGTTCAGATTTTCAGTAGTCTGAAAACTATCAGAATGATAAATCAGATGCTTTGAACTTAAGCCTTAGAAATCACGTCTTCCCCCTCCCCTCTCTCTTTCACATGTTTTGCATCAATCCAAGAATTTTCCTCAGTGTTTCAGTTGAAGCAGGCTTCCTGGCAGAAACAGCTTTAACTGTAAAACACCTTTTGCAGATTCTGTGGATGACTATTTAATGATACCTGAGACAAGACTACAGCGGGTATCAAACTATAGCTTTAGAATACCACATTAGCAGCAACAGTTTTGATAATTCAACTGACAGTGCATGCAGGCAGACAAGAACTTCCTCCCTCTTTTGCCCTGCAGTCTTCTAGTGCACCAATTGCAGTAACTAGAACATTTTCATCATCATCAATTGGTCATGAAAACATGTTTTCATGAATCCACGAAAAATTCTTCAAGTAAATTCTTGGAGGGTTTTGTGCCCGTGAGTGAAGTGCTTGGAAGTTTACAGACTCCAAATTGATATTCCAAAAGGTTTTCATATCCAAAAGTGAAATACTTGGAGGTGTTCATGCCCCTCCCAGTAAAATTCTAAGAAAGTTTTTAGACTTGCTAACAAAATTTTTGGTGGTGTTCAATGTCCAAATAAGATTCTTGGAGGTTTCAACACCCTTATGTAAAATGAATCAAGGTTTTCATTGGGGTGATTTTTTTAAGATACTTGTGCTCAACCTGTTGTCCTTTTAGTGAATACAAAATATGGACACAAGCACACTTCCCTTTTTTTTTTATATACTGAGTGTGCCAACAGTAATAAGTCAACATTTCACCTCCACCGAATTTAGGGTACTTGCCCTTGGCCGAATAACCACAACATTACTGATTTTGAAAAGTGTGGAAAATAATCTTAGCTTTCATTCACAGATTTTAATCTTTCAAATGAGGCTCAAACATCAGCAATTTTCTTTCTCTTGTGAAAATTTTAAATTGTCTCTAGACTAGAACATCAGTGTGGTGATATACCTACATCATGCTGTTTATTTTCACAAATAACTTCAGACTCTTTGATGATTTTCCTCTTTGCACTGCCACCCTTCAATGCTTTTCTGTTATCTTTTCCCACTTCAGATGAGGAAGAAGTACCTGTGTCTCCAGCAGGGGCCATAATCCTCTCTTTCAGTGTCTTGCTCTTCTCTGACCTGTCTTCTCATGGCATGCCGCGACTCTGAGGCATAGGTCTGAACACGCATGGTCAGCCATGGCTGCTTGGGAGTGACTCTGCTGACAGCGCTCCTTCCCAACGTGGTCACAAAGGCTGTGAGAGGAAGCGGGCTGCAGCGAACTGCCTGGGACAGCAGCATCTTCAACTGCACAAAAAGAGACCGATCCATTTTTAGGCACAAAAACAGATCCTAAAAAGTAAATTATCAAAACGTGTGTGTCAAAAATCGAGTTTCACACTGAGGCATCTTTTAGCACTTGTGTACCAACATTCAACATTATGAGAATCACCCACACAGTCATAGACATGCTGGCAATTTATGGCAGCCATTAGTGTTAGTTTGCCAACATTCAACTTTATGGGAATCACTCAAACAATCATAGACACTCTGGCAACTACATTTCAGACTTGGCAATTAACCTTTCCCATTTGTCACCTAAAATCTGTACACATACCATACATCACGGGTGTGCAATGACGCATGGCTTTTGTTCAGGAATAATACTTCTCAGCATGTCATCCGTGTGTAGTAACCCATGGTGTCTGCAAAGGAACTGTGCTCTTCACTGTTAAGTCATAAGTGTGCAGTTTAATGAATTTTGTAATGGAACAGTACATTTAATATGTTTCACAGAAACCATGGGTTACTGTACACCCTTGAGACATATGACAAGGTATTGTTCCTTCACAGAAACTTATGTTTACTGTACATCTGTAAAATGAATGTTAAGGTATTGTTCCTTCACAGTAACCATGGGTTTCTGCGCACCCTTGAGATGTACAGCAAGGTATTGTTCTTTTACAGAAACCATGGCTTTTTGTACACTTGCGAGATGCATGGCAAGATAGATATTGTTCCTTCACAGAAACTATGGGTTACCATATTTCTGTGGGATATAAGGTAACCTATTGTTCCAAGCCATGGTGTTACTGTACATCTGTCAGATATATGGTATGGTAGAATTCCCTTCAAAACCCATGGCTTACTGCACAACTGTTGGTGATAAACAGTAGCAATTAAGAAAAAGGATCCACATGAAAGCAAAAAGAAGTTGTAGAATCAATCATAAAATGTTGCTTTGATCTAACCGACAGCATTATAGGGGAAAACACTCTTAACCTTATATACTAAAATGACAAATATACCAAAGAAACTCTAGAACAGATTAACTGAAAGACTGGTAAAACAAGCCACCAAAATCTTACAAAGCTGACAAAATATACCCAAGAATACTACAGGGAGGAGCATGGAGGACAGAAGTAAATGTTAGCAAAGTCCCGTGTAAGCAGCCCCCCCCCCCCCCCCCCCCCCCCCCCCCAATCCCTCCCTCTTCCTTTCTTCACTTCTCAATTTAAGAGTGTTTTCAAACAAGTAGAAAAGAACTGTCACCCAGAAGTGAATACAAATTTAAAACAAAAGGAGATGGGGCGAGTGGGAGGGGCAGGGCTGCTCAAATAGGATTTTGTTGAAACATTTCATCAGCTTCTGCACATATATGCCCTTTCATTTGAAGCAATCTCCCACATCAGCTCTCTAGCCTCTTTTATTGTTTTAAATCAAATTCGAACACTTTTCTTTTTCTAACTCACTGATGAGTATGTAATGGAACTGTTTTCCTGAGTATCCCATTTGTATGGATACCTGTATTCACTCATCAAATAGTAATTGCTTTTGTTTGATAGGTAGATCATGGGTGAAGAAACACTGTCAGCAGACAAAGCTGAACAAGGGTATGTGTGGATGTGGAGTTGTTGTCTCGTTCATCATTTCTTCAGATGGATTCCCCCATCTCCTCGACAAGGTGGCAGTACGTTGCACATCCTCCAGTCCTCCATAGAGCTTCCAGGCCACTGGTATTGGGTCAGGCCAGGTTTTCTCTCGGAGCGCTTGGTGAAGCAGGCAGGACTGCAGCAGATGTTCTTTTGTCTGGCTGCATGTTCTGCTGGGGCACTGCTCTGTGTTGCTGGTAAGATAAGATAATGTTGCTTATAGCCCAGCCGACCGCAAAGGGGCATATCAGGGCTGTCACCACGTTAAAATCAACTCACAGGTCATTCATCCACACAATTCTTTAAAAGACATCGTCTAAAAACTCATCCAAAAATTTGTTAAAAATCTTTCCACTGTAAAATCTCAGATCCGATGAAAAATGTTAACCTCTTTCAAGAACTCAAAGATCGCGTCAGGCGGAACATCTCTGAACAAGGTTTTCATGGAATCTGCTGTAAAAATGTTTGTGTCTCACATCGTGCAAATCCCAACACTCTAAAAGAATATGTTTCATTGTGAGTGGCACATGACACGGAATGCACCAAGGAGCTTCTTCACGCTTTAAAGGTAGGAATGGGTAAAATACGAATGGCCGGTGTGCAGCCGGCACAGAACTGTCTCTTCTTTACGACCACCAGACGAAGATGGGAGAACTCCTTTAGGTTTGGACGGATCTGAAAGAGTTTGTTATCCATCTGTGTATTCCAATCCTCCTGCCAGAGGTCTTTTACATAATCGTTAATTTTGGGTTTCAAATCTGAGCAGGGGATAGGTGTGTTTGACAGTTTCTCTCGTACGGCATTCTTGGCCAAACGATCCACCATTTCGTTCCCTCCGATGCCGACATGACCAGGAACCCAAGCCAGAAGAATGTTGTAACCCTCCGCTGTCAACTTGGTAAAAAGTTCAAAAAAGTGTACAAGTTCGGGGTGCTGAAGGTTGCGGCCAGCTATGGCCTCCAAAGCTGACAGTGAATCCGACAAAACCAGAAAGTCCCTCTTCGTAGATTGGGAGATTATCCGTAGTGCCAGAACCAGAGAGCTGTAACTTCAGCAGAGTAAGCAGAAGCGTCTGAAGGAATATGTTCTAACAGTATTTGAGAAGGAGCACCAGGGCAGTAGGCTGCACAGGCCACTCCATCTTCAGACTTGGAACCGTCAGTGAAAATTTTCTGATAGGATGAGAATTTCGAACAGAGGTCAGCATACAAAGCCTTGTATGCTAGAGAGCTGGTGGACTCTTTGCGAAAAGCTGCAAGATCAAAACGAATCTCTGGTGTGAAAAAGGTCCACGGAGGTTGATCCAGAAACTTGGAAAAATCGGACACAACTCCTAGGTCTAGACCTGCATTCCGTGCGTGAGACTGCATCGAAGACCAAACGGCGGAATACAGTTAGGGTTGTTGTCAAATTTGCTTTGAAACTGAGGGTCAAAGACACAGTCATAGGCAGGGTTTTCAGGTTCGGAGAACAGTCTGACGTAGTAATTCAAAGACAGTTTCAGCCTGCGGTTGGACAGTGAAGGTTCACCTGCCTCTCTGCGTACAGGCTGTACACAGGGGTGGTGCGGAATGCTCCAAGACAGAGACGAAGCCCTTGATGGTGGATAGGGTCCAAGAGTTTTAGATACGACGGTCTGGCAGAGCCGTACACAGCACAACCATAGTCCAGTTTGGAACGGACCAAGGCTCTGTAGAGGTGCAGCAAAGTTTTCTTATCAGCGCCCCAGTCAGTGTGTGCTACAACCCGCAGAATATTCAGAGCTTTCTGGCAAGAGGTTTTGAGGTGTTTAATATGGCTGAGAAAGTTGAGTTTTTTGGTCGAAAATAACTCCAAGGAATTTGGCCTCTGTGACAGCTGGAATGGGAGATTTCCCCTATTTTGATTTCAGGATCTGGAAAAAACTGACGAAAATTATGGAAGTGAATGCACTGTGTCTTCGTAGGAGAGAAAGTAAAGCCGTTTTCATCCGCCCATTGATGAATTTTATCCACACAAAGCTGGAGCCTGCGCTGGACACTCGGGTACAGGCTTCCAGTTGCATAGACAGCAAAATCATCCACAAACAATGAGCAGTCTGAACCCTGCTGAACTGACTTGACAATGTTGTTAATCTTGATGCTGAATAGGGCCGGAGACAGTATGCTCCCTTGTGGAACACCCAACTCCTGCTCATGAACATCAGAGCGAGTGGTGCCAACCCGGACCTGAAACTGTCGGTCTGCCAAAAAATTTTGAATGAAAAGTGGAAGATGACCCCGAAAACCAAGATCATGGAGATCATGAAGAATTCCAGCTTTCCAGGTGGTATCGTAGGCTTTCTCCAAGTCGAAGAATATAGCCACTGCGTGGTGTTTATTCAGAAAGGCGTTCCGAAGCGTAGATTCCAGACGAATCAAATGGTCCACTGTAGTATGATGTTTACGGAAACCACACTGTTCTTTCGCCAAAAGGCCATCGGTTTCAAGTTTCCACATGAGTCTAGCGTTGACCATTTTCTCCATCAGTTTACAGACACAGCTGGTCAAAGCTATTGGACGGTAGTTTGACGGGTTGGAGAGATCTTTTCCAGGTTTGGGAATAGGAATGATGAGGGCTTTTCGCCAAGATGGTGGGAAGAATCCAGTAGTCCATACATGGTTGTATACATGTAGCAGGATGTGCAGACCTTTTGCGGAAGATGTTTCAAAAGTTTATAATGGATTTCATCTATACCCGGAGAGGAATCGTTGCAAGAAAGTAAGGCGGATTTCAATTCATTTAAAGTGAAAGGAAGATTGTAGTCTTCCACGTTGTCTGACGAAAAGTTGCAGGGTGATTTTTCTTTAAGGGCTTTGTTTTTGACAAAACTGGCTGACTTGTTAGAAGAGGAGGAATTCTTTTCAATGGTTGAAGCAAGCAGATTAGCAACTGCTTTTTTCTCTGTTATTTAAAGAATCAGAAAACTTGAGGTGGTTCACAGTGGGGCAGGTGTTCTTCCCTTTAATTTTCTTGATGATTTTCCACACTTTTTTCTTCGAAGTTTTGGATGTGAGACTTGAGCAAAACTGTCTCCAAGATAATCGCTTACTGGTCTTATATATGTGTTTCGATTTGGCCCTCAGTTTCTGATGCGCTCGGACGTTGGGCATCGAGGGTCTGCAAGAAACCCTACGTTGAGCTCTTTTACGGTTTTTGTTAATTTCTTTGCACTCAGAATTGAACCAAGGAACTTTTGGCATTACGGGCTTCTTGGAAGATGTCTGGATGGTTGACTTTGCGCAATTCAGTATAAAATCTGAAAGACTTTCTGCCGGATCGTCACTTTGCAGGATCTTGTCCTCTTCCAGATCCATAAGAAACTTAGTGGCAAAGAGGTCCCAATCTGCTTTGTTGAAATTGAGGCGTTCTGGCAAAGACTCGCTCTCTGCATTCGTACACCGAAGCAACACAGGAAAGTGGTCACTACCATGCAGTCCTCATCAACCTCCCAAACAAAATCAAAAACAAAGATGGATCACAGACAGAAAGATCCAGACAAGATGTGGTGCCATTAGCGGAGTGAAAGTAAGTTGGTGATTTCCTGTTCAAGACACACAGATCAAGCTCCGAAAACACTTCCTCTAAAAGCAGACCCCGTGGTGAAGATCTCTCACTTCCCCATAGAGGAGAGTGGCCATTCAGATCACCCAACAGCAGGAAGGGTCGAGGAAGCTGCTCCAAGAGTGAAATGAGGTCCTGTTTGGTGACGCAGATGTTTGGAGATAAGTACAAACT
The DNA here is from genome assembly GCA_016801955.1 of Conus betulinus. Taxonomy (NCBI): domain Eukaryota; kingdom Metazoa; phylum Mollusca; class Gastropoda; order Neogastropoda; family Conidae; genus Conus; species Conus betulinus. Next base: position 55,354 of record JADBJO010010375.1, read on the forward strand.
ACAGACAGTAACTGTTTTGTGGAGAGTAACCCGAGCTGCCACTGCCTGAAGCGGAGTCTGCAGAGCAACTGGGCTGTACAGAACAGAGTTGTGAATGAACAAGGCAACTCCACCAGAAGCACCATGTTCAACAGACTGTGCAGGTAGATTAAAAAACTGTAGCCAGAAAGTGAAAAATTTTTGTCAGACTTGAGAAGAGTTTCTTGGAGGGCAATTAGCATCGGCCTAGCCTCACGGCACAACAGCTGCAATTCTTCATAATTGGAAGACAGTCCCCTGATATTCCAATGTATGATTGAATCCATTGTGGATGAGTCCATCATAAAAGAAATATGGTGAAAGAAAATAAATCTCGTAATTCTTCCTTTTATTCCATGTTGCTGATGCAGAGTTTGAGTAATAGGTGGTGTTTTTCAGGCGGTTGTGGCCTGTCCTGAGCCTGAAGATGACTACCTGCTCTCGTCGAGTCAGCAGGTACTACAGGTCTGCTCTGTTGTGGCGTGGATGCTGCTGCTTCCACTTGTTCTGCAGCTTGGCCTTATGATGGTCCTGGATTCAGGGGTAGCTGGTGGATCTGTCCATCTGCTCCTTTGTAGTGCCCTCCTCTGCCAAGGAGTCAGCAGTCTCATTGCCAAGCACATTGCATGGGAGGGAATCCACTGCAGGATGACGTGTTACTTGTGGAGAGGGAGGCCAGAGATGAGGACAGATTGTTGAGCTCTGTATCTCTAGGATGTGGAGTGAGCTTGTGACTGTGAGATACTGTGAGATGCAGTTTTGTTTTGTTTTTTTGCATGTATTTTGCCGTTGTTCTAAATCATTTGGATGGCAATTTCATGTGTGTTCTTGCTTAATATAAATGCCTAAGACAACTCAATTGATTAGGTATATAAATGTTTTTATTTATGAATAAAATTAATAATAGATAAATCTATAAATAACATATTACTTATACTATAGAACTTTCATGTTTCTAAATGTGTAAAGTTATAAATAAATAACAACAATAGAAACATCTACAAGTAACAACTTACTTACAGGAGTTTCATGTTTCTTAAATTTGCCCTGATTGTAAATTGAAATTATGTGCCTGCTCTATCTGGATATTGGCTTAATAAACTTAAAAAAAAAAAAAGTTAGAGAGAGAGAGAGAGAGAGAGAGAGAGAGAGAGAGAAGGAAGAAACCAATTCCATAACTTGAGGGTGCACAGCAGCATAGAATAGTTGACTCTTCTCATTACATAATCTTAAAAAATTATTTGACAGCAATGTTCTCCCTGATTCATCTTTCAAGCTTGTGAGCGTTCCTGCAGTTAACAAAGTAAAGAGTTCCAAATGTTAACAATCCTGTTAGTTTTAATTTTTCACATGCATAAAGGTTACTTTTACAAGCAGTTTACTTAATTTCATCTCTAGTATTAGATCTACTGGCTTAAACTATATAACATGTAGTTTGTGCACAGAAGTACAATAGCCATGTAAAGTTTAGTACTAATAGCCATGTAAAGTTTCTATCTTGTGTACATTTCATCGCACGCTAAGAGTTTAAAAAAAAAATTGCCTATCAAACGCGTCAACAACAACACAAAAGACCATACAAAACAAACAAAATGAAATGAAACCTAACAAAATGCGTAAAACGGAGGTGGTGATTATGCAAATAACTTTAATAAGTGAGTGAGCGACTGTACTTCAAGTCAACGAACTGAAGAGCATAGTCGATCATCTTTACCTTCAAAAGAGCTTATAACTTCCTCTTAAACCGAAATATCTATCATCTACCAACTGCCGATGGAAGATTCTGGAAATCTTTGCACTAAGGCTTGTCTCTCCTCAGTTCCTTGGTGCTGTCAGGCCGTTCGTGTAGTTTGCATCAGACGTTGACCTCAGTTTACTCAAGTAACACAATTTCTTTCAACGCGCGTTGTTTCCCCTGGATATGTGTATTTCGTGCATCTTTTCTCCGAAACTAAAGGTAATACAAGGCAAAACGAACAAAATTAATTAAAAACAAAACGAAACAATACAAAACAAATAATAATAAGAAGAACAAGATGCATTGCATATAAACGTACTCCCAGTTTATCTTGAATACGCGTGAGGTATTCCATAAGGAGGGAAAACCGTTTTAGGCCGTTATGGCCGTTAGTAATGGCTATTCTGCGGCCATCATCTGTGATCCATAATGAACATACCTACACATTTTCGTTAGTAACGGCTATAACGGTAAAATAAAACATCGGGCATGATCCATGACTCATAATGAACATCATGGGTCATGGATGATGTCCGATGTTTTAGTTTACCGTCATAGCCGTTACTAAGACATCATCCATGGCCCATAATGAACATGCCTACAAATTTTCAGAAAGATCGGCCAAGTACTTTCTGAGATATTTCATTAAGAAGGAAACCCGTTATGGGCCGTAAGTGACGGCTATAGCGGTAAACTAAAACATCGGGCATGATCTGTGATCATAATGAACATACATACAAATTTCAGAAAGATCGGCCAAGTACTTTCTGAGATATTCCACAAAGAACAAAAACCGTTAGGGGCCGTTATAGCCGTTAGTAACGTCTATAACGATAAAGTGAAACATCGGGCATGATCCGTGACCCATAATGAACATAACTACAAATTTTCAGAAAGATCGGACAAGTACTTTCTGAGATATTCCATAAAGAGAAAAAACCGTTATGGGCCGTTGTAGCCGTTAGTAACGGCTATGACGGTAAACTAAAAACATCGGCATCATCCATGACCCATGATGAACACATCTACAAATTTTCAGAAAGATCAGCCGAGTACTTTCTGAGATATTCCATAAAGAGCGAAAACCGTTATGGGCCCTTATGGCCGTTAGTATCGACCATAACGGTAAAATAACACATCTGGCATCATCAGTGACCCATAATGAACATACCTACAAATTTTCAGAAAGATCGGCCCAGTAGTTTTGTCTGGAGTGAGTGGAACACATTTTGACCATGGACGGACGGACGGACAGACAGACTTACACAGCATTTCTTCGTTCCCATTGTAAAGTACTCCTTGTTCTATAAGAACTGGGAGTACAAAAAGATGAAAGGAAGGAAAAGTCCTCTGTCACACTATAAACATTCTGTCGTGCCCAGTCACATCTCTCTCTCTCTCTCTCTCTCTCTGGTCAAATAATGGTGGGAAAAGTGCATCTCGTTGGACTGGAAGAAGCCCATGGTTACATCCGTCTTGAATACCACCCAGTCAGTCACTGAGTGACCGGCGTACCAATGTACAAGGTAATGGAGGCACTCAATGATTAGATGCCCGGCCACTTGCAAGCAACAATCTGACCTGACGACAGCAACATAGAATTACCCCTAATCGCTCATACAGAACTCAGTTCCTGCCGTAGATGCTTTTGGCTGCTGGACGGAAGTTTTGGTTTAGGGAAGTTCAGCTGAGGCAATCTATATGGACTTTCGCAAAGCTTTTGACGTGATCCACCATCTCAGGTTCGTGAAAGGGTGAGGCCCATGCTGTCTGTGGCAAAACATTGTGCTGGATTGTGAGGACTTCCTTGTTAAACTGGGAACAGCGAGTGATTGTCAAAAGCGTCAGTCAAATCTGACGAAGCCCTATTGACCAGCGGTGTTCCTCAAGGCAGCGTGCTTGGACCCTTCCTTTTGTCTTCTCCATCAACGATCACTAATGCTATATATAGAACCAAATGAGATTTTTGCTGCCGATGGCATGAAGCTGTTCAGCCGAAACTGGGACCGTATTATGGTCCTTGGCTGAAACGACGCCAACAAGAACCACCCAAGAGGGGGAGATTTAACTAAACAGGCGTTATCTGTAATTTAGTAGTCGGACTGGCTTTCGTTGGTTCGAAGTACTCTGCGATGAGGCTTGGTCGGCTTGAAACTAAGGAATCTGTTACATGGAAGACAAAAACTGCCAGGGGCAACGTTGTGCTTATTCTTTGACATTTAGTCATGCTGGAAGAGATGCAGAAGTCATGATAGACTGACGATCACCTATCATTTAAAAACAATATAGCATATAAAACTGACAAGGTCATTTGCATCCTTGGAATCTTCAGACGTTTTTCCCGACCACGTGAAAGAAAGGATCAGT
>JADBJO010010375.1:64476-73427 GCA_016801955.1 Conus betulinus
AGGCTTACTGACCTTTTCTTGATATAGGTTTTATGACTGTTACTTTTCCTTATTCGCACTCTCACATTCTTTGTCACACCAAAACATAGCTACTATGTTTGTATTAATTTTGAAGTATGTACTGTTGGAATAGATTCATCTACAGCTATAAAGAGAACTTTGCGCGCGCGCACACACACATTCACACACTGACTGAAACCAATTCATTGTCAGATTGATTAATAGTTGTACTGACATGTAAGAAAACGTTATGAACTGAATGTCCACACACACACACACACACACACACACACACACACACACACACACACACACACTCACTGACTGACTGAAACCAATTAATTGTCAGATTAATTCATAGTTGTACTGCCATTTCAGAAAACGTTGTGAGCAGAATGTAAACACACACACACACACACACACACACACACACACACACACACACACACACACACACAAGCGCGCTCGCGCGCTTTTTTTCATGATGTATGTGTTATGTTTCTGTTACTTTTCCTTCCTTGCACTCTCATATTTTTTGTCACACCAAAACATACCCATTTTTGTCTAATTTTGAAGTATGTACTCTTGGAATAGATTTGGCTACTGTTTTAAAGAGAACTTTGCGCGCGCGCACACACACACAGACACACACACGCACACACATATACACACAAGCGCGCGCACACGCACGCACGTACGCGTGCAAGAGCGCATACGCACGTACGCACGCACATACGCGCGCGCGCGCGCACACACACACACTTTATTATAGTGTATATGTTGTCTATCAATTAATGTTCTGTTATCGTGTTTAAAGGAATGGCAATTTAGCATACTTCTGATTATATTTTAGCATAAAATCTGATCGCGGATCTTCATGTTCTATTCTCTCATTTGCTGACATCCTTAGGGGAGATGGGGGAGGGTCAGAAAAACCAATAAATCGTCTTCTTAAAGACTGCAGGAGTAGGCTAAAACGTGAATACCTTTGGAAATAAATTACTGCTTAAAATATTGATACTTCAGTTCCAATGAAGAAAATAAATGCTTTATCACCTTATGTTTTCTTCATCGTTTTAAAAATGCCTACAACATCTAAAATTAATTTCACATGGATTTGAATTCAAACCATCTTAACGACGTCAGGTCATTCGCAAAGCGCATCTAGTGAAAACACGTGGTGAAGGGGGGGGGGAGGGGGGGGGGGGGGGGGGGGGGGGGGGGGGGGGGGGCGGAAGAAGATGGAGAGTAGAAATCTGGGCCATGTCGATGATGAAGTGGGGGTCGGTCTCTTTTCTATGGCTTCTGCTAGCAGCCTACGCACGATGCGGACTCCCCGTGGTCATGGCCAGCACACTGGCTCTTTTTTTTTTTTTTTTTTTTTTTTTCTTCTGTGGAACGAATTTTGTCCAAAATCAAGAAAGGTGTTGTCTGCAGCCCACCAACTATTCATCTTCTTCTTCTTCCAAAACAGAGCCGGGTCGTTTAGGCGTAGAAGCTCGGCGTTGTGGCGTTGTCGCTTTGCTGTGTCTCAGGCTTAGTTGGTTTAACGAACTGATTTTAAAACTATGTATATGGGTTGATGGAAGGGTTCAGGGAGAGAGACTGGGGGTGGCTGCAGGTAGTGGGTACTGCAGCTCAGGCGGCTCATGAACGCTTCCAGTGTGGGTGCTGACGTGGTGGTGGTTGGTACTTGGTTCCACTCCCTGATGGTGCGGAGAAAGGAGTGGTACAGAACTGGATGGGTAACCCGCTCCTGGTGGATTTTCTGTGTGCCTCTAGTCCGTTTGTCTGAAGGGCGGTAGAATGTGGTGGGGTTGCGGTCTACCAGCCCGTTGTGAATATGGTAGAGCATCATAAAACCTGTTATGTGCTGACGCTCTTCGAGGCTGTCCCACTAGGCCTAGAGGGTTTTAAGCAGCCGCGTCACGGCGCCTGGTGTCCTGTCGTGGAAAATTGTTGCAGGCGTATCTCGCTGCTCTCCTCTGAACCTTCTCCAGGAGTTGGGGTGTCTTGCTGTAGGTTTGGATCCCATACGGTGGAGCTGTATTCACAGTGTAGGTCTGACCATGGTGGTGTTGTATTGTACCTGACGAAGCTGATTTTCTGCTGTAGGCCTACCTCAAACCTGTGTCATTTCAGCGCGTTGAACAGTTACCGTTTGATGTTCAGGGTAGGGTTTAAGTTTTGACAGGAGCTACATGAGTTACTGCCACTTTTTTTTTGCTCAGAAATTTGTCCTTTACATTTTTGTTCAGACATTTTTTTTTTTAATCTGCGTTAAGGCAACGCACTGATTGTATGCTGGCTCAAACGTGCGGGTTTCTTTGAGTTTTTCTTCATTTTAAACATTGTCCAATCTTAACTGTCGTCTTTTACTTTCATGGACTGAATGATGTCGGCCTGTGATGCTGAAAAAGCAGACTTCTTGAAGTTCTGGTACCGCAGCACTGCTCTCTTCTTTAGTATGATAGTGGCGATTTGTTTTGTTTTGTCTTCCAGTTTGAAGGCGCTATGAGAATCCTAGTTACTCACAGAATCACGGAGCAGAAGAACTCGTGGGTGTCTGGAACTGGGAACCTTGATGACTTTTGTGTTTAAAAAAAAAAAAAAAAAAAAAAAATTGCGCATGACGTCACATTTTTGTTTGACGTCGTTTGATTGTGGCACTGTATTTTCCACGTGAGAATCGACTTTTTTCATGGGAGCAACCGAAGAATGAAAATGCGGCCACAGTGAAAAGATGTCGTTATCAATGTTAGTGACACTGTGGTGGCCAGCATGATGGTAAGCGCTGTGTTCCATTCTTCATGTTGCTGGTTCGAAGTCAAGCATTCCCCCTGCGATGTAGATCTGGATGTATTTCTTGGGCACCCGTTGACGCGCGTCATGACGACGCACACATCCCCATTAAAAATGTTTCGGGTATCAATTGATCCTTTAAAATTGTATTTTAACAGTCACTTGAGTCAACCTTGTAGTATTCTGCATTTTGTATAACACAGCAAATCAAAGTTTGCTGCATGAACCCGCAAACTATGTATGGGGTTGTCCCAATCAGCGGCAAGCGATGTCTTCTATTTATTGACACAACCAAACACAGACAACCCCGCGAACAGTGCTTCTCTGCAAGCTAAATATACAGAATCCGCAAGCAACGCAGAGAAAAAGTGCTGGACTTACAAAGACAAAATAACAAGGTTAAAAACACATGGCTGAAACGTATATGAAACGATTAGGATGTTCAAGAACGACCTTTCTGAATCCTGTTGTGGGGGGTCAGGTGATAGCTTAAAGGCGATATCCATCAGGAGTTGTTTCAAGTTCTTTCAGAAATACTTCTTCCTCTGTCATACGACATCGGATGACCCCCACCACCATCGTTAAGATGCTCCTTATGAAGTATTGGGGAAAGGGAGGGGGTAGAGGCGGGGTCCGGCGGTAAGCTGGAAATAGAACCTGGATGATCAACATAATTGGCCAGAGGACGTGGTAGACAAGGCAGAGGGGGGAAGGTAGAGACTAGAGTGGGGGCTGGTAGGGACTTCGGAGAGAAAGGGAACGAGGGTGTGCGAGTGGGTGGGTATTAGAACCGGAATTTGAAGCCTTCCTCAGAGGCTGATGAACGCAAATGCCTCAGGTGGAAGACAGTTCGTCACACGCAGTCCTCGTTTTGATATTTATCATCTGGATCAGATCTTTGAGTTCGATTTCAGCGTGTGTCTTTTAGCAGGATAAAAAAAATTGACGTGATTCTTTTAACATGTATTTTTTTATATTTCATTTTTATTCCCTTTTTTGTAATCATATATATTTGTTTGTTTGGCTTTTTTTTCTGTCCAATCTTCCATGCCATTTCATTGGCATTATCCCCACGCCACTCGTACCGGCTCTCCGTCCACAGCCACAACCTGGCTTGTCCAGCCGCTGCGGGCATTAGCAACTTAAAGGGAGCAGTCAATATTAGGTCATCATGAGGTAAACCCGCCAGAGGAGACGCTGCACTTTTGCTGAGTCACTTCAGTTGTGAACAGTGGGTGTCTGTTCTCATCCAACTTACGCAGGATGTCACCTTCTAACTTCCCTACTGACGACAATAATTGCTAAATCACAGAGTTAGCGTGAACGAACGTCCCTCTTTTGGGGGCGCTACCACGTCCATCCAACGACAGGCCTCATGAACTTGCCAATACTGGCGACCTCGACACAAACTCACCAAGAGCGTGGGTGTGAAGAGGAATTCCAAACGTAGGTCAACATGAGAGCTGGGCATGAAGGGACATATAATTTGAGACTTTTTTTTTTTTTTTTTTTTTTTTTTTTGTAATGCAGATCGATGAGGGTGAGGATGATAAAGGTGATGCTATGGAGTTCCATTCCTGTCTGAGACTGATTGACAGGCCTGAACTCTTCGTTTACTTTCATAATATATCCCCGGTTTCAACCAGGCCCGAGATATACACACACCTGCAGTGTCGGTCACGAAATTTGAGCAGCGATCTCAAAGGCGTATCCCTTAAGTGGATAAAATCCACATAGAGTGAACTCAGGGTAGGAACCGATCGGGGCAGAACAATCCTCCAATAAAATGGATCTAATGAGAATCGAACCCACGAAGAATCCTGGATGCTAACCGCATCGCCAAGACGACTGCTCCGTGATGTGATATTGGCTGTGTATCTTGCTTGCTGCCGACAGCTGTTCGGGCGGCGACGATTTTTTCCCCATAAAACTGTCGTACCTTTCTCTCGAGTTGCTTTTTCAGTTCTGCTGAGGAATTTGTTGTTCAGCGACTCTTTGTTGTTTCTCAACGCATGCAGCCTGTATGTGTGACTATTATCCTGGACTTTCTGGTGGTTAAACAACTCTTTGATTTGACCATTTCGTGGACGCCGACCTCTCTAATGAAAATGCGTGTCTCAGCGCGTCATTTTTGGTGTATGGTGCGCGAATATTACGAAAAGTGTTTCCAGATGCATGGTAATGACGGGAACAAACGACAGACACACACACACACACACACGCACACACACAGAGCAGCAGGCAGGGGAGGGGTGAATGGAGGAGGCGGGAGGGTGTATAGGGGTGACGTGAGCAAAGTTGTGACTAACCGTTATTGTGATTGATAATCAGTGTCTAAGCCGAGTGATTTTCAGGCGGACGCGCAATCAAGTTAGGCCGCACCGCAGTGTCCAGTGCTTGTGCTGTCAGGGGAGAGGTGCAGTGATGGAAAGAGAGAAATGACCTCAGCGTCCAGCCATGGCCTACTGGGACAGCGGCTTGTCTTGTGAATAACGCACACCCATACATTTAGAAGTCTCTTCGGTTTGCTTATAAATAGCAGTGGAGTAAATTGGCTCGACTGTGTCTGCGCGTAGTTGTGTTTTTTTTTCTGTACTTTTCTTTCCTTTTTTTCTTTTTTGATCTTTGTTTTCCTTTTTCCTTTTTCTCTCTCTCTCTCTCTCTCTCTCTCTCTCTCTCTCTCTCTCAAATCATTCAATTTAAACTTAGACGAACACTAGGAGGAATGCAGACGTCTACCAAGATGAAGCTGTTCTGGATTCCGTTGTTTGATTACTCGGATCCATACCAGGATATAAGTGGGAGAGAAAAGGTGTTTTTTTTTCGGTAACATGAGAGGAAAAGGGTTTCGTAAGCTGACTTTCGTTGCTTTTAGCGTATGTCTGTGTGTGTGCGCCCGTCTTTCAAACGTCTTTGAGCAAGACAGTCCGCAAGCGAAAAGACTTTTCCTCGGCAGGGAAAGTTAATAGTCGGGACCGAGCATTAGATTTACTTCCCATGCAGGTTAAAAAGAAAATTTTAAGGGGATGAAAAGTATGAAATGTTGACGTTTACGACACTGGATTTTTTTTTTTCTTCTAATATTCCATTGAAATATGTGACTGTATAGATGCTGATCGACTGGTCAACGGTCACGTCAGTACAGTGGATAAACTGCCGTGGTCTTCCTGAACGGAACGTGTATCAGACCGTGGACTCGGATCTGAATGACACTGGGGAAAGGACTGAATGTAACGCCAGCAGGCTCTATCCAGGGAGACAACTCGTTGTGTAAATGAAAGCGTGGATTGTAAAGCGCTAAAGTTTGGTCTCCAACCGCAAATGAGCATTATACTCAGTAGTAATAATGGTAGTAAGGATGATAATGATGATGATGAAAATAACAACAATTAACACTCTCTCGTTCACACACTGGGTTCCTGTTGGCGCAAATAATTCGTTTCAGTATCATTCAATCGAATGTCGGTCACTCATTCGATTTTTCACGGAGAATGCTTTGCATGTGTTTAAACCAGTCTCTTGATTCAGGTATGAAAACGTTTGTAACAGGTTTAATCCTGTAAATGGCTTATAAACTCCGTTCTGAATGTGTTTTGCGACATAGTGTCAAACAATCTGAACGGCTACGTTAAAGAGTTTATGTTGTCACGGAAGATTCCATAGCACATAGATAAATACACCCGCGTGAGCACTAGGCACGTGCGCGAGCTCACACACACATGCATAGGCAGACAGACAGACAGGCACACACCCCCACTCTCTCTCTCTCTCTCTCTCTCTCTCTCTCTCTCTCTCTTAAAATGGTCTGGAGATCCAAACATGAAAATTTCCTCATTTTGTCAGTCTCCCTTTCTGCTGTGGAGGCCATTGCCGGCTGTAATCTCAAACACCCTCAGCTGCTGAAAGTTTTCGAACTGTACACACCTTTGAAATCAGATGGATACAACATAGTTTTTGCTTGAGTTCCCAGCCCTGTGGGCATTCGGGGCAACGAAGTGGTTGATCAACTTGCCATGAGTGCCACAAAGGAAAAGTTGAGCAGGTTGTCTGTTCCTCACACTGATCTGAAACCCAAAAACACAGGCTCATGTCAAAGACCTCTTGTAAGATGAATGGAACTCGCAGATGGATAAAAAAAAATTGTACAAAATCCGTCCAAAGCTGAAAGAGTTTTTACCATGTTCCCAAGGTGGGCCGTAAAGAGGAAACAGTCTTGTGCCGTTCGCATACAGGCCACTCGTTTTTCACCCATTCTGATCTTTTAAAAGGTGAAGAAGCTCCGTGGTGCATTCCATGTCATGCTCCACTCACAGTGAGACATATTCTTTTAGAATGTTGGGACTTGCACGATGTGAGACATGAACACTTTACAGCAGACTCCATGTGGTCTTTGAATTTCTGAGGGATATGGTCTTTGAATTTCTGAGGGAGATTAACATTTTTTCATCTGATCTAAGATTTTACGGAAGTTTCTGGTACGTTTTTAAGGTGTATTTTAAAAAGAGATGTGTGAATTGTGTTTTTATTTTAAAAAATCCTTTTATTTATTTATTCATTTATTTATTTTTGATGACTTGTGAGTTGACATCAACGTAGTGACAGCCCTGATATGACCCTTTGCGGTCGGCTGGGCTATAAACAAGATTATCTTACCTTACACACACACACACACATACACATACACACACACACACACACACACACACACACACACACGCGCGCGCGCGCGCGCGCGCGCGCGCGCGCGCGCGCGGACGATCTGGTGATCAGTATTTATTGTATTTCACGATACCATTAGATAAAAGTCACGATGTCCACAGTTTCAGTTGATCATGCCACAAAGAACTGATAACCAGTTTTAAAGTCCATTACATACTATTGCAAGTGTCTATTATTGTGATTGCTATCACTGCCGTTGCTGCTGGTGGTGGTGCATCTGTCCTCCTCCTCCTCTTCTTCTTCTTCTTCTCCTCCTCCTCCTCCTCCTCCTCCTCGCCTTACTCTTCTACAAGTTCACGGCGGCAGAAAATGTTGACATGCATCTGTGTACTGAGCACGTGAACAAAAGCGCACATGAAAAAAGAAAAAGAAAGAAAAGAAACGGGCGCTTTCAATCTTCTCATAGGCTACATACTCTGCTCCTGTCAGTTAAACCGAGCAGAGACAGAATGATAAATTCGGTGTTTTATGGAAACAACAAACAACATGCGATGCGCTAGGGGTCGTGTTCGAATTGATAATGAAGATAAGAATATCAGCCTGAAACCCAAAAAATAATGCAACGCAGTCGAAAGTAAGTCATACGTCGTCTTCATTCTTGGTCCAATTCGAATAGGTGAAAGCGTAAGCAAATGAAAGAAACGTTTGATATGCTTCAGGTGAAAGTAGTTACTCAAATGCTTAAATAATCAATTGGTTGACGTGCATATGCATACATCGGATGATTTTGTTTATGGAGAATGGGGATAGGATTGCAGTGGGATAAACGTCGTGATATTTTTAGCTTTTGAATGGACCTTTAGTTCGTGTATGTGTGTGTGTGTGTGTGTATGTATGTATGTATGTATGTATGTATGTATGTATGTATGTATGTATGTATGCGTGTATGTATGTATGTATGTATGTATGTATGTATGTATGTATGTATGTATGTACGCATGTATGTATATATGTATGCATGTATATATGTGTGTATGTATTTGTGTATGTATGTATGTATGTATGCATATATGTATGTGCGACACGCAGTGCGTCTAGCCTTGTATCTCCGGTATTCCCAAACGAAGATCTCTCATGGAGTATGTAACCTGGAACATTTCGAGGGTATGAAAATGACTTTGATGGCCAGACCCGAAAGATGAATTCGACCCTAAATAGTATGGCCATTTTGTGATGTAATGTGATGTGATTTTGTGTGTGTGTGTGTGTGTGTGTGTGTGTGTGTGTGTGTGTGTGTGTGTGTGTGTGTGTGTGAGCGAGCGTGCGTGCGTGTGTGTTTGCATGTGTGTCACGTCCCCAAACGTTGTTCTATATTGACAGAAATCCTTGGAGCCATGAAACGTGAGATTTGCAGCAGCACACTTTTTGATCGGGCGGTGTCCAACACAATAATTTGCTGACTTCCTAATCGGTGAATAACGTTTTTTTTT
>JADBJO010010376.1:0-2500 GCA_016801955.1 Conus betulinus
AGATTAAGACCTGCGTAATCTCAGTAAAAGTTACACAGCTGTCGTTTTCGAGGAAATTTGAATGAAGATGATTTGTCTTGTCCTTTTTGTATCGACCTAACTGAGAATGAAGTACACTTGGTTTTCACAATTCCTCCTTATGTAACGTCTTAAGGCAGCAGTATATTCCTTCTAAATATTTCAGTCAGCCATATTTATTCAAACTTACGATGCTCCTTTCATTTGAAAATAATTCATTAAATACAAGGCTGTCTATGTCCCTTGAAAAGCATTCAGAAATCACAAATCATATACTGACTTACTGTAACCTTTTTGATGGCTGGATTATAGGACTATAATGCTTCTTATCTGTCGAGTTATCAAAAAAGATAACTGTTATCACAGTAGTAGTATATATAGATATATATATATATATATATATATAATATATATATTATTTATATATATATAATTATATATATATATATATATATATAATATATACTAATATATATATCGGTTGGTTGTTGTTGTAGTAATAGTGCTAGTGGTGGTGGCAGTAGTAGTAGGGTGGTGGTAGTAGTGGTTGTACTAGTAGTTGTATTGCTATCATGATGATCATGATGATGACAAGGATGAGATGATTAATAGTCATCATCATCTTCCTCTTCTTCTTCGTTTCTTCTTTCTTCGTCTTCTGCTTCCTCTCTCTTCTTCTTCTTCGTCTTCATTACGACAGTTATTCATGTTCTTGTTGTTTTTCTTACTGCTTCATACATAACCTCAGTATTATAGCGAATTAGATATCTTGCATTGATTGGTATTTGTTTAAACATTTTGCATATACAAATTTGTAATCTAATAACCGCCAAGTCATGTTTGAAACTCTATGATATGGGCCAATGGCCTGATCTTAAACATTTCAGTGTTCAGTGTCCGTGGTCTCTCTCTCTCTCTCATCTCTCTCTCCCTCTCTCTCTCTCTCTCTCTCTCCTCTCTCTCGTCTCATCTCCTCTCCTCTCTCTCTCTCTCTCTCTCTCCTCTCTCCATGCTCATCCTCTCTCTCTCTCTCTGATCTTGGTAATCGAGAAAGATCACTGGGGCCACACATGTTAAATCATGTCTGTTTGGATATGGATTTGGATTTTGTGTGGCTGGAGCAAGGTGTTGGCGATGTCAAGAAATTTGTTGTGTGTGTCTCTTTGGTAGAGATTGATTGATTGTATGTGGGTGAGGATGGAGTGAACACGTAAAAGAGAGTGATAGGTTTTCTGTATATAATTTTTTTTGTAAACCGTGTGGCTCTCTACCTGTATATTTGTGCATGATCTTGACAGGCATTTAAATATAATATAACTAAGTTTAAATATGGCATTTTTTCTGACTTGTCAGTTCACTACTATAGGTATAGAAACCATAGGCCACAGGGCTTAATTTGTAAACTATGTAAAATTGTAGTCGAACACGAAATGCACTTCGTATTATGTTGTTCATTTTACAATAGCATGAGAGAAAAGTTCAAAGCTCAAAAGTTCTTTCATAATCCAAACGGTTTTCGTTTATCTCTCTTGTTGGCCTCAACGAACAGTGATACATTCAGAAAATTAGCACTTTATATTTATCAAGCGTTTGAAGTGAGGCAGATTGCTAAAACTTGAATGTATACTTATGTATGTGCATGTAATAATGTTTATACGTTCTTGTTTTTGTTCCCTCTTCCAAAGAGGCCTTGGCTTTAGAGTAAGGATTTCATTTCATTCGATTCCATCTCTCTCTCTCTCTCTCTCTCTCTCTCTCTCTCTCTCTCTCTCTCTCTCTCTCTCTCTCTCTCTCATATTTGTCCTATCTTATCAGTTTTCTCTTTCCTGGTCGTGGAATTTTCTTCTGGTTCATATCAATCTAAAATGTGTTAAACATGTGTCATCGTTTTCCAGTGTACTCTACCTGTTCCCCTGTACTCATTAGATATCTAATTTATCTGTCTTTTCCCACCATGATGTGCTGTTGTTTACGTATTTTCATGTTTTTCTTCCTCTCCACACATTTGCCTTTGTTTTGTCTACTGCCTCAATGTGGATAAACGTAATCGCTCATTCGCCCACACGTGAACACATACACACGCACATACACAGACAAACACACAAACACACAGACACGCAAACACACACACACACACACACACACACACACCACACACACACACACACACACACACACACACACAGGGAGATAGATACATAGATAGACATGGCAAAACAATATATGAATAGATAGATAGAAAGATAGATAGACATGTGTGCTATTGTGTGTGTGTGCGTGCGTGCGGCGCGCGCGCGCGCGCGCGCGCGCGCGCGCGTGTGTGTGTGTGTGTGTATGAGAAAATGTTAAATGTGTTTGAACAATTGACCTGGTTGTATATTTTAAAATGACTGAATATTTAGTTTAATACTCTTCTTTTTTCGTCATTTTTTGGAGACGATATAGGATTAAAGGGGATACGAGGTGAGGAACAGTACGCTGG
>JADBJO010010376.1:12500-17500 GCA_016801955.1 Conus betulinus
ATTACTGTTAGTGTATTGAAATAATTAAGTAATTGTCATGTGTATGTGTTGTTATATTGTTTTCACGCCTGTGCATTTCACTTGAGATTGTCTTTCTTTCTTTTGCTTTAGTGTCTGTTTCTTGTTTCACATTTCACCTCGTTTTTTTGTTGTTCGTATCAATATGGTATATAGGTCACAAGGACAGGTCTGTGTACAGTGATCATTCAATACTTTCCGTGCCCAGCGCTTTCCTTTCGATGAGACACAAACCGTGTCCCTTCACCTTTTTTTATCAGTAACTGCATGTCACATCGAGACCTCTGGTGTATGATTAACAATCTATTACACTTGCTTTTGCATGGTTACTTGTGCATCTCTTTGATGGAAGACCCAGTCTCACAACATCAGGTGGAGACCAGATGATGCACATTGTTCAAGAACAAAATGGTCCACATCGTTCACATATGAGAAATGGAGCTGGCAGAATTCGCTGCTGTGGTGGCAATGTATTCTTTTGTGGCGGCAGTCTGTCTTCTGTCTCCTGCCCATCAGCTGCCAGAAGGTCTGTCTGTAGCGGGACCCCCATGCTGTAGTAGATGGTGATGTTGAAGGCGGCGTTGATGTAAAGACATGATATCCAACAACCAGAGGCAGGTGAAGTACAGGTTCTGTTGACTCCGCCCGGCGTTCATCTCTGGCACGAACAGCCACACCACTGCTGCCCACACATCAGTTAGTTTCCCGAAAAAGAAAAAAAAAAAGTTTATCTTTGCCCAAGTGCCAAAACAGACACTACTCTGCCCAGTTTTTAGATAGTTTTTTCTACACTGCCACTCTATTATCGCACCAGTGTCAATAACAGATCCTGCACTGCCTACGCATCCGATCAGCATCTCTACTTTATATTACAAAATGCATGAACGACAACACCACTGTGCCAACACACCAGTTAGTGTCTACAACATCACACTACCATCTCACCAGTGTCAAAATCAATACTACTTTGCCCTCACGTTATCGTCTACAACACACACACACACACACACACACACACACACACCACACACACACACACACACACACACACACACACACACACACAGAGGACAACTTGAAAAACACAAGCTACAGTGGGTTGTGGTGTCCCAATATTTCGGCCTGTGTGTGTGTGTGTGTGTGTGTGTGTGTGTGTGTGTGTGTGTGTGTGTGTGTGTGTGTGTAAACTATGGTGGTGCATGAGCTCAGTGCGTGCACGGCCAATGGAATGAATACTCTCTATTCTACATAGTAACTTCCAAGAAAGTGGTTTTTTTTTTTGTTTTTGTTTGTTTGTTTTTTTTTTTTTTTAAATCCTGATCGCCCCATATTCGTGTGATGTAAGACATCAGTTATGTCACAGATTAAGGTCATTGACCTTGATTCCATCCCCCCCCACCCCCCCCCCCCCCCCCCCCCCCCCCCCCCCCCCCCCCCCCCCCCCCGCCATCACCGCCACTACCTACAATACATACAAACACATACACCCCTCCATCCATCAACCCCCTACCCCCCCCCCCCCCCCCACACACACACACACATATACACACACACGCACGCACACACCACATTTCTTTCTTCAATTTGCGTGTCATACCAAATACACATCTCATATGTGTGGATTTAGGTGCAAGTGCACGATTGGCGCATTAGCCAAGCGTCCGTTTATGTGTGCTGACATGTTGCTAAATCCTGTGCACTTCAAACCGTTTCATGCACAGGTCATGACTTCAAAAGACTGCCTAACGCTGAACTCAAAGAGGGCAAGCATCCGCGTGGAGTTCAGCTGAAACTGTACAGACAGTCGCCGAGGACCTCCCTGCAATGCTGTGGCATGTGTCTTAACAGGGGATAAGACAGTAGAGCCAACCTGACACCCTAGCACTTCCTGGTCATCACTGGGTTGATGGGTCATGCGGGCAAAACGTCTAACTGAACCGAACGCCAGTTCAGGAAGATCCATTAAATGATGTGAGTGGAAAAAATCGATTGTGTAGGTCAAAGTATGTTCATCCCTGCTGAACACAGTTGTGGTATCATGTTGAATTCAGAACTGAGTACGCATCAACATCCGAAACCAACTTTTGATCATATTAAACAAGACTTCAGTGTCAGGAGACCAGATACGCACATCGAGTCCAGCACTCTTAGACACTGAATCGGAAACCGCTGTGGAATCAGCATGTCGACCTCATATGTGTATTCTTCAACGTCGTAGCTCTTGGCTGCAAAGTCCAAAATCAAACAATCATCTTGAGTTACTAGAGTTAAGCCGTTGCGCGCTTTTACGTGCATTTATGTGACACGTGCCTCTTGGTTTGTCACTCTGACATTCAGCTGTTATTCATTACTTTTTTTACGTGGTCTAATTCCGTGCTCCCACATTAGCATTACTCCGACGCTGTTCGTTCCGACCCCAGTCCCCTTCCACACACGCAGCCTCACCCATTAACGCTATTAGCGGTTAGGAAAGAACAACTTAATTCGACCGTCTTTCAAGTCCCCCCTGGAAAAAATGTATTATACTGTGCTCTGCTTATTGACTTAAATGGTGTTCAGTGATGCCGCGTGCGAGTCTGCTCAAGACATACTCCATCTCCGAAGTTATACAATGTCTATCGACTTGAATAATGATTGCTTAAGTACAAACCCAGAACTCCTTTCATGTTTTTGTTTTTTTTTTTTTTTTTTGTTTTTTTTTATTTGTTTGTTTGTTTGTTTGTTTTTTTAATGTCAATGCCACACTTACGGCAGTAATGACCTGGTGGAGAGAGGGATGGTGTTGTTTTATCTTGTATAAAACACTGGTTTGGAATACAAATTATCTTTCTTTTTATAACAAATGTTCTCTGGCCAGTGAAATAATGGCGTACGCATATCAGATGTCTACGTTGTTTTTGCTATCGAACCCCAAAATACCAGCTGTATCACTTACCTGAACAAGGCTATTGGAAAAGACACAAATGACAAAGAAGATGGAGTTGTAGACCAACATCATGGTCAGCGCCACTTCTCGTGCTGACACACTGCTGCAGGAGGACGTGCCAGCCCTCCACGCTGCTGCCTGACGGAGTTTGATTAAAGTGACTGCTGTCGTCACCACCACCACCACAATGGACATCATGGGAATGCCAGTACCGTAGACAAAGGCATCAAGAAAGTCAATGACTTTCTGATAGCTCAGGTAAAACTGACCGGCAATGGGGGGGTCCACATGTTGGAGTTTGTGATGGGGTCATAGGCACAGACCAGGCGGTATCGTGCTGTGACGAAGAAGTACAGCCCTACCACCACCACGTTCACCACCACGATGATGGCAGTAGTGGTGGAGGCAGACATCACAGTCTGGGAGCGGAGAGGCTGTAGGATACAGAAACATCTCTCACTGGCGATGATGGCAGCGATCACTTCTGATACCCAGGTAAACCCATAAAATCCAAGCAGGTTGTTGTTTACCATCAATCGCATAAATGGCCCATACCTAAATGAACAGTTTAAAAAAACCCACAACATTTTGAAATGTTAATCGACGAATAAAAGGAAGCAAACAGGCAATCGCCTACACTTGCTAGTGGAAAGAAATTACGACAAGCTATCTAGACAATATATCTGAAAGAAAGATGGAAGATGTACCTGCCATGACAAGATATACTAGGCGTGAAATGCAGGTGGTTGATTTTGACAAGCGAGATTTTTTATTAATGAAAACGCTCACTGTTTGTAGGATGGGTGTGTTCCCGACCTGTATGATAGACCGCCAAGTCGCCAGACAGGAGAATAGATCGCTTGGCTTGGGTCAAGCTGGTAGATATTTTTTTTCAGCCTTGGGAGATGAAAAGGAAAATGTTGTTTTTTTTTGAACGACCAGAGAGTGTGCTTCGATGTAGCGCAGACTAACGTCTGCTAGGGATTCTGTTTGTCACAATATTGAGTGCCCATGGAAAACCTCCGCGTCCAGCTTGTGGATCATGCTTAGCTTGATTCCCACTGGTGGAGTTAAAAAAAAAAATCATTAACTAGGCATCTGTTTAGTATGAAAAGAAGACCAAGAAAAGCGATGCTTATCTCCTTTTTCTTGAAAAGAAAAACAGGAGGTTATTGGCCAATTATTCGTAGTGTTTTTGTGAAAAATCAGAACGAAAATGTCGATTAATTTATATATGTTACTTAGTACTAACGGGCATTGTACAGTTCTCTGTTTCCCTTTTTTGTACTCTCAGTTCTTATATATTCTATATATATATATATATATATATATATATATATATATATATATATATATATATATATATATATATATATATATATATATATATGTGTGTGTGTGTGTGTGTGTGTGTGTGTGTGTGTGTGTGTGTGTGTGTGTGTGTGCGTGTGTGTGTGTCCGTCCATGGTCAAAATGTGTTCCCACTCGCTCCAGACAAAACTACTGAGCCGATCTTTCTGAAAATTTGTGTAGGTATGTTCATTATGGGTCACGGACGACGGGCAATGTTTATCGTTATAGCCGTTACTAACGGCTGTAACGGTTTTTTTTCTTCTTTATGGAATATCTCAGAAAGTACTTTGCCGATCTTTGTGAAAATCGGCAGGTATATTCATTATGGTTCACGGATGATGGCCGATGTTTTAGTTTACCGTTATAGAGCCGCTACTAACGGCTGTAACGGCCTGTAAACGGTTTTTTCTTCTTCATGGAATATATCAGAAAATACTTGGCCGATCTTTTTGAAAATTTGTAGGTATGCCAATTGTGGGTCACTAAACAACGCAAGATGTTTTAGTTTACGGTTATAGCCGTTAAAAAAAACGGCTGTAATGGCCTGTGACGGTTTTCCTTCTTCATGGAAAATCTCAGAAAGTACTAGGCCGATCTTTGTGAAATTAGCAGGTATGTTCATTTTGGTTCATGAGTGATGGCCAATGTTTCAGTTTTTAACGTTATAGCCGTTACTAATGTGAGTACGAACAAGAAGAGGAAA
>JADBJO010010376.1:22500-27500 GCA_016801955.1 Conus betulinus
CAATCTTTGCTTAGAGTAGAACTGTCACAGAAAAGCGGATCCAGCTCTGAATTCCATGTGTCCACAGTTGTGAGTTAATCGACGATTATGCTCTCTCTCTCTCTCTCTCTCTCTCTCTCTCTCTCTCTCTCTCTCTCTCTCTCCTCTCCTCAAACGTATGCTCTCTCTCTCGGTGTCTCTTTTTGCCTACAATGATGCTCTCTCTCTCTCTCTCTCTCTCTCTCTCTCTCTCTCTCTCTCTCTCTCTCAAAAAGGACAAAAGGGCATCGACAATACCCCCCCTCCCCCCCCCCCTCCCCCACATGTAAACGCTTACAGGGCTGTGTGAAGACGTTCAAATGTTGAGTCAAACAGGCTGAAGTGGCCATATGGAATCCACGGAACAGACTTTACGACCGCGAAACTTGTGTGATTTAGCTCCAGGCATTATGACATTGACGTCGTTTGCCGACCAGTCTAGGGACTGGAGATCGTGGCATAAAAAAAAAAAAAAAACATGGTGGCTTGGGTGTAAAACATTTTCTGGTATCTGTTCTCATGCATAATGGACTGTGGTGGTGTGTTCCCGACACCAGACTGTGACTTTTTCTGAATATTTCACCTCATTCAATCATTGTCGTGCATGATCTCTACTTCAGTGTGCTGTCACGATTGTTGTTGTCGGTGTAACAAGGATAAGCTGCTGTACTGGTGGAAATGTGGAAACGGACGTACCTACTGCGAGCATTTGAATTGACTGTACAGATCCATTACGTTTTGAGTAAATGACGTCCAAGAAATGAGTTCTCACACGGAACGTTTCTTGACTAAGGCTGGTTGAAAAGACAGCAGATATCCGTTGTCTTCTGGGTGATGTTGCATTATTTCTGGTGGGATTTCGGTCGTCTGTACTTGGGAGGTCTAGTCCAGTAGACTTCAATTTCATTAAAACTTGATCTGGTGTGTTCCAGTAGAGAGGATGGGAGATAGGTATTGAAGCACATATACCATTGTTCAAGCAAAGATGAAGTGGGACATGTTGAACTGTGGCCAGCATCTCCGTGCCATCGCTGTTAAAAACTTTTGATTTTGCTAGTCAATCTGTATGCAAGGCAGTGAAGGGGAGTCTCAAAGTGTCAAATAGTGTCAGCATTCGGCTTGGGGTGACGTTTGGACCAGAAATGTGCTACTTAATTTAAGGCTTTTGATAGCTTCATTCCACAGTCTGGTGCTGCAGGTGCCAGGTCGCATTTATGGTAGCCTGGTGAGAGAATGTTGAAGTTTCTGTGTGTGCGTGCGTGCCTGCGAGCGCGCGCGCGCACGCGTGTGTGTGTGTGTGTGTGTGTGTGTGTGTGTGTGTGTGTGTGTGTGTGTGTGTGTACATGCGCACGTACATATATGTATGTATATATATATATATATATATATATATATATATATATATATATATATATACCACAAGAGTTTCTTTCTTGTCTCTCTCTCTCTCTCTCTCTCTCTCTCTCTCTCTCTCTCTCTCTCTCTCTCTCTCTCTCTCTCTCTCTCTGGGCTGTCGCATCTTCCTTGCTACCTAAGTGGCATTACTCGCATCTCCCTTGCTACCCAAGTGGCATTACTCCCATGTGGCACCTCCTAACACAACAGGTTTTACTTCAAACATATATATATATATATATATATATATATATATATATATATATATATATATATATTATATATATATATATATATATATGGTGTGTGTGTGTGTGTGTGTGTGTGTGTGTGTGTGTGTTTGAGGAAATGGTCCCTGGTTGTATATTTTACAATGGCTGCCACATACTCGACTAAATTCTCCCTCTTTCTTTATATATTTTTTTTGTTTCAGTTATGGAAATGATACTGCAAGGATTGTTTTGGGCTGAGAGATGATGAAGACTTTGCTGAATGGAAATAAGTTCCTATAGTTAGATGCCGCCTATGGGAACCAAACAACCTTGTCAATTGAACATAGGCATTTGTTACAACTGTTCAGATTTTTAAGATAAGACACATCAGTAAACCCGACATGGTTGTATTAGTTCAGCTGTGGTTAGGCACAAGCGTAGATATCACCAATTTCAGTGTGCGTCGTGCAGCAGTACAGTGTCTCCTTTGGTTTGTTGATTCATGACATGTTGAGGTAGACTGCTCCCTGTGGATCATCAGTGCGGGGCCTGTGGCGAGACTAGCTGTTGTATGGCCGTGGATGGAGTACTAGGAGGTGCCACATGGGAGTAATGCCACTTAGGTAGCAAGGAAGATGCGAGTAATGCCACTTAGGTAGCAAGGAAGATGCGACAGCCCAGAGAGAGAGACGAGAGAGAGAGAGAGAGAGAGAGAGAGAGAGAGAGAGAGAGAGAGAGAGAGAGAGAGAGAGAGTGAGAGAGAGAGAGAGAGAGAGAGAGAGAGAGAGAGAGAGAGAGAGAGAGAGAGAGGAGATGACAGACATACAGAAAAAACAAAAATGAGAGAGAGAGAGAGAGGAGAGAGAGAGAGAGAGAGAGAGAGAGAGAGAGAGAGACCGTCTACAGTTTCATAGTATTATCGCAACAAAGGCTGGAAAATCACAGTCCAAGAGCTATACACTGCAGGTAGCTGTTAGTAGAACAGAGAAATGGTGAATTTCTTTGTCCTAATCAAAGCAAAAAAAAAAAAAGTTTGCACAAGCTTCCTGTGTTCATGATTCTGTTCAGTGTGTTAAAATGATACTTAAATATGTTTGTGTGTGTGTGTGTGTGTGTGTGTTGTTTTTTTTTTTTTAAACCTTTTGTTATTTTGCTTCGACGCCTGTCCATACAGTATGAAATTCTGTCTTCGTCTGGTTTTACTCTTGTTTCTTGTTTTTGAAGTTTTGTTTGCTTGCTTTTTTTCGTTTTTTGATTGCCTCATATGGAATCTTGTACAAGGACAGGTCTGCACACATGGATCATTCAACAATTTCTATGCGTAGCGATTTCCTTATGAATGATAATAATAACGAATACTTATATAGCGCCTGTTCTCGGCTAGAGACCAAGCTCTAAGCGCTTTACAATCCACACTCGTTTACAAAACGGGCAACCTACCTAGATAGTGCCGACTGAAGAGCTGCCAGCTGGTGCTTCATTCAGTCGTTTTTCGTGTCGTTCAGTCAATATCGTTCAATATCGTTCACTCAATATCCTTAATTCCTTCAGTCTTTCTATTTCTTTCGCACGCAGTGTGCATGCTATGTGTAACGTGTCATCCATACCAACGGCCGAACTGGCCTACTCTTCCGAAAGTTGGTGATGGGACTTTATGTGTGTGCAAGATGTTATGCGTGCGTTCACACACGGAACCTCGGTTTTTAGTCTCATTCGAAGGACTGTATGGGAAATGGAATCAGAACCAATGTTTACTCCGAGGAAAACTCCTCCTGTACCGAAACGGCCTGGCGGAGATTCGAACCCGCAAACCCAAGATCACGAGTCCGGCGCTCTACCAACTGAACTATTCCGGCTCTCCTTTCATCGACATAAAACAAAACCCCTCCACTTTTTTCATCTTATTAGAAAATGTCTGCCAGATCGAGATCTCGGATGTATGAGAGAAACAATTTATTACACATGTTTTTGCATGGTTGCTAGTGCATCTCTTTGCTCCATGACCCAGCCTCACAATATCAGATGGAGACCAGATGCACATTGTTCATGACTTTACACCTAGTTCACAGATGAGAATTCGAACTGGGAGGAGTCGCTTTTGTGGTAGCCATCTCTTCTTTGTGGCGGTAGTCTGTCTTCTGTCTCCTGCCCATCAGCTGCCAGAAGGTCTGTCTGTAGCGGGACCCCATGCTGTAGTAGATGGTAATGTTGAAGGTGGCGTTGATGTAGGACAGGATGTCCAAAAACCAGAGGCAGGTGAAGTATAGGTTCTGTTGACTCTGTCCTGGGTTGATCTCTGGCACGAACAGCCACACCACTCTGCCCACACATCAGTTAGTTTCTGAAAAAAAAAAATCTACCCTTGCACTAATGCCAACAACAACACTATTCTGCACACTTATCTGTTAATGTCTGCACCACCACATTATTCTTTTTTTTTTTTACCAGTGTCAATAACAAAATCTGCTTTGCCTGCACATCAGTGAGGCATCACCATTCCATCGTGCAAGTACGTCAACGACAACAACACTGTGCCAACGCATCAGTTAGTGTCTACAACACCGCAATAACATCGCACCAATGTCAACGGTATCACCACTATACCCTCATATCAGTGTCAACAGTACCATACTAATATGGCATCAGTGTCCACAGCACAGCTCTGTTAACACACACCAGTTAGTGTCTACAACACCAGTCTATCCTCGCGCCGGTGTCAGCAATAGCACCACTCTGCCCTCACGTCAGTCAGTGTCTGCAATGCCACTCTATGTTCTAACCTGTGTCAACAACTCCACCGCTTTGGCACACATCAGACAGTATCTATGTCACACTGAGCACACATACATGTACGCACTCAGCTCAGCATTCACTCCGTGCACACGCAGTCTCTTCAAACAACCAGAAGGCGCACTACAATGATTCTTCTTCTCCCCCTCCTCTCCAGGGAATGATTTGCTAAACGTTACTCAACTTTTCCATCATTACAACGTTTGTTTTCCAGTTTATAACTTCTGTTGCCCCACTCCTCCGGTGGAGGTACAAACATTCCACAGATCCACTAGCTGGGATCAAATTTCATCTCATTATACATAGTAATTCACAAGACCTTCTTTTACAGGTTTCTTCTCCTCACTAGAGAAACAATTTATACACTTTCCAAAGAAGAATTGTAGATGGCTTAAAATACAGGAACAGTATCCGAGTTCCGACCCAGGGGTACAATTAAAAAACCATAGTTGGTCAACATGACGAACATTCTCAAAATTCTCTCACGACTGCCGCAGTCGTTGTCCTCTTCAACTAGGTTCTCCAACTCTGGAGACAACTAGGTGCTGTGCCACAGCACTGGAGCCCAAATACTTGTGCGACTGC
>JADBJO010010376.1:32500-35000 GCA_016801955.1 Conus betulinus
CATCCACACCAACGGCCAGAATTGGCTTTTTTTTTTTTTTTCCCCGAAAGTTGTCGATATAGGATTGTATGGTTCTATGCGGCATGTTTTGCATACGTTCACACACGGGAACGTTGGTTTATAATCTCATTCATAGGACATTTGGGGAAATGGATTAAGAACGAATACTAACTTCGAGTGGGAATTCCCTCTCTACCGAAACGGCCTGATCGAGATTCGAACCCGCTATCCCAGGGTCAACAGGAGCACAAGTTTTTGACACTCTACCAACTGGACTCTACCAGTCCGATGGTTTTACCATCGCACCTTGCAGAAAGCTAGTTAAAAGACGTTTTGATCATTGCAAACCATCAGGATTATCAAGACACTCTAAAACACATCCACATTACTATGACAGGGCCTGGTGGAGAGGGGGTGGGGGGGGGGGGGGGGGTGGCGTGGGGTCTTTGTACAAACTGGTGGTTTGGAATGCACATGAATTTACATTTAGACTAAAGTGTTCTGGTCCACGAAAAAAAAAAAATCCGTAGGCACATCGATGGCCAAGGTTTGCTATCAATTCAGCAAAACTCCAGCTTATTCACTTACCTGAACAAGGCTATTGGAAAGACACATATGACAAAGAATATGGAGTTGTAGACCAACATCATGGTCAGTGCCACTTCTCGTGCTGACACGCTGCCACTGGAGGACGTGCCAGCCCTCCACGCTGCTGCCTGACGGAGTTTGATTAAAGTCGCTGCTGTTGTCACCACCACCACTACAATCGCTGTAAGGGGAATGCCAACACCGTAGACAAAGGCATCAAGAAAATCAATGATTTTCTGATAGCTCAGGTAAACCTGACCGGCAGCAAAGGTCCACATGTTGGATTTTGTGATGGGGTCATAGGCACAGACCAGGCGGTAGCGTGAAGTGACGAAGAAGTACAACCCTACCACCACCATGTTCACCACCACGATGATGGCTGTGGTGGTGTGGAGGCAGACATCACAGTCTGGGAGCGGAGAGGCTGTAGGATACAGAAACATCTCTCACTGGCAATGATGGCAGAGATCACTTCTGATACCCAGGTAAACCCATAAAATCCAAGCAGGTTGTTGTTATACATTAGTCGCATGAATGGCCCGTACCTAAATTAACAGAGAACATTTGGATTTTTTTTTTCCGTTATGAAAAAAAAAAAGGCAATAGCTACATGATTCAAACTTCATCTGCTCAGCACGTGTGAGACATGCAAAAATACGTGCAACGCGCGCGCACACACGCCTCTCTCTCTCTCTCTCTCTCTCTCTCTCTCTCTCTCTCTCTCTCTCTCTCTCCTCCATCTCTCTCTCTCTCTCTCTCTCTCTCTCTCTCTCTCTCTCTCTCCTCTCTCTCTCTCTCTCCTCTCTCTCTCTCTCTCTCTCTCTAGGGGGGGAAAACTGTTGAACAACTTCCCGAGATGCCGAGAATGCCTGTTGGCTTTTTTTGCCTGTAGTTATTTGTGCATTTAGCTATCCTTGTTGATTACATAGAAAGGCTTTATCAGACGGAATGAAATGTAAAGATAACCTAATAATTATAGTGTGGGAGCAACCGCAGCAGCAGCAGCGGGATAAGGAGGAAAAGACAAACAAGAAGAAGAAAAAAGGAGGAGGAGAGAGGAGGAGGAGGAGAGGAGGAGGATTCCTATTATCACCACAAATACCATCATCATCATCATCATCATCATCATCATCATCATCATCATCATCATCATCTTAATAATCATCATCATCATCGCCGTCGTCCGCGCTAACCATCATGATCACCATCGTCCACACCACCACCACGATCAACATGATCAGAATATGACTAAATTATACAGCAACTGGAAATAGCGGGTAATATTTGGTTATTTCATTTTTTCCCCCTTAATGTTTGCTTTTCACGCGGTCTGTGACCTCTGCAGCATCTATGATTTCATTTTCTTCCTAACATATGCTTTTAACAGGTTCGTGACCTCTCCAGCATCTAAAATTGCACGCAACAATTCCTTTTCCTTTTACGAAATATTTCCATCTATGCATGAGTCGTTCTTTCATTGTAACGACGGATAATTTTCTTTAATCACAATGTGCTGTTTCTCATTAATATTTCAATACAATCGCACTTTGTTTCTCATTAATATTCCAATACAATCGCAATACAATTTACACTTTGGCATGGCTAATTTTGGGTTTGGGCTTGAAGTTGATGAGAAAATCAGAATAACTGCGTACGTCTTAAAAGTAATTACTTCTCTTTGGTGGTGAGCTGTACATGAATCTGCTCAGCGTAAATCACCATATTGTTGATGAGGTAGAGCAGATCAGCCAGAGACAGGGAGAACAGACACACGTTGATCCGTTCCCTCAGGCCTTGCTTGTAGAACACCGCCGTGTTGATGACGTTGGCTGGTCCACCAATCAGAAACAAGACAGGCAGGATCACCGTTTCTTTCAAACGATGTACGAGGTCCTCTGTCTCCGCACTGACC
>JADBJO010010376.1:40000-47500 GCA_016801955.1 Conus betulinus
CTGCTTTTTTTCTTTGCTGTAGTTATCACTGCAGATGCTGTTGTTGCTAACTTCATATCTGAGGCATTAAATACCACATAAGATGACCAAGCTTTACTTGTCTTATTTCCAATTTGTTGGTGGTTAATCCGGAGGCTGAAATATTGCAGAACGCTTTACGTAATAACCCGGAGTCAAGCCAAACCTCGAGATTTATACTCCCATCTGCAGACCTGGCAGTTTTGGCACGTCGTGTGAGGATTGTTTGTAAAATGTTAAAATGCAACTAAGGGGAGCCAGACATATTCTTAACATGAAGCCAATATTAAATTATAAGAAAAAAAAGACTGTTGAAAAAAAAAAAAAAAAAGACGGGAATGAAAACGTAGTAAAAAAAAAAGACAAAAAAAGGGGGGAAATGTGGTCGACGCCTTGTGCGATTAGCACATTTTGTTAAACGGTTAACGTCCAGCTGATGACAATTCACACGTTTGCAGTTTCATTTCGGGACAACTTGTACACTTCTGACCACTTTATAGGCACTTAGGATATCACGTATCAGCTTCCTTTCACGTTTCGCTAGGTCCTGTGTTCGTGAGTGTACCGTCTCTGGGGCTGTAAAACGTCAGGAGTTCCCTTTCTCTTAACGACCTAGTAACTGTTCACACTGTTTTTTTTTTTTCCCACATCCTTCTCTATAATCGTTGGCTAAGAAAAGACTAGCGACCATCAAAGTCTTTCGCTGATGCATGTATGTGCATATGCTATCTACTACTAAAGCACTTAATGTATGTGGGCATGTCTGTATGAATCCAATGCTGTCGATGTGTGCATACATGCTTATGTACACACATGCCTTTCTGCACTGGCGCACTCTTGTACATGGCGCACACTTGTCTCAAACATCTCATGTTTGATTTGATTTCAATCAAATGTGCTTGTTTAAACAAAAAAACAACATAATAAACAAACGATACGTTCGTAGCTTTGAAGTTGAGGCCAAGCCCAAAAGGAGTTCAGCTGGCTCTTGATGTATACGCGCTTCTTGCCTGTCTTCTGCAGGGATTGGCAGATGGCGGACCAGTCCAGCAGCTGCTGTCGGTAATGTAGTCCCGGTACCCCCAGCTGGTCCACCAACTCCTCATCCTTCCCTTGATAACTACTGCAGTTGGACCTGTCCGGGTCCCTCCAGAAATTTATAGCAACCTCGCTGGATTCGGATTTGTCCGGGAGAAAATA
Source organism: Conus betulinus (assembly GCA_016801955.1). Lineage (NCBI taxonomy): Eukaryota > Metazoa > Mollusca > Gastropoda > Neogastropoda > Conidae > Conus > Conus betulinus. The sequence continues at coordinate 41,219 of JADBJO010010376.1, forward strand.
TCAATCGACGTCTCAGCCCACGGGCGTATGAACAGAACTCTGAAGGATAAAGTCAATTCAAGAAAACAGAGCTCTGGTAGGATGAGGCCAGAAGAGGAAATGTCATGGAGAGTTTTTACCTGGAGGGTCCCATCTGCAGCATGAGTCAGAGGAGAAGCACGTAACCGTCACATGCCAGAGGACACACACACACACACACACACACACACACACACACACACACACACACACACACACACACACACACACACACGTGTCGCTGCAATGCTATGCAGAGGTCATAGGCGAGGTGGACGTCCTGATCATCACGCCTTGTGGCCAGTTTGTGAGGAAGCTGCAGAGCGACTTGATGATCGACCGTCCACATCATGAGGTGAGGCTGGATAGTGTTGAATGCAGAGGAAACGGCCAGAAACAGGAGCCTGACATAGGTGCACAGCTGCCGCATTCAATAGACGACTGTGATGGTGAAGTCCTCTGTGCTGGTGTTTTGTTCGTGGAAAAAAGTGTAAGGGAACCTAGAAAGGGGGTATAGCCCACAGCATTACTCAAAGTACCATCTACTCCGTGCACTTGAGGAGGACGAAAGTATGGGTGTTAGTTATAAAGACTCGTGGGAAACGGTTACAAAGGCTACACAAGCATAGTAATAGTCGCACATGCGTTCACACATACATCGGAGCATACTGGGTCGTATTTTCATTTTTTTTTTTTTTTTTTGTGCTATTCATCTGTGTTTCCCTCATGGTCAATGTCGTCAGCGAAATGACAAATTCATATAACCCACTGCCCAACATGAAGCTGCTATTTTTTTTTTTTTTTTTTTTTTTTTTTGAACATATGACAGTATTTTCGAAGATTGTTTACCTGGTAATATACTTGTCTGGAAAGAGATTGCCAAGGACATTAGAGAAATGAAGAGAGGGAATCTATCTGTCTGACTGTCTGCCTGACTGTCTGTCTGTTTGTCCACCTGTCTCTTTCTGTCCCCCCCCCCCCACTCTCTCTCTCTCTCTCTCTCTCTCTCTCTCTCTCTCTCTCTCTCTCTCTCTCTCTCTCTCTCTCTCTCTGTCTCTCTCTCTTCTCCCCTACTGATTGGTTACCTCTTTAACAACCACATGCACACAGGTCTATGTGCCGTTCTCTCACATTATTCTAGGTTACAGAGAGACGCAAACAGCTGTCATCAGACATCATAAAGACGGACACTTCCCGAAAGGTGTGTGTCTAACCTCGTGGCAAAGCACAATACACCCGACAGAAAACGAAACCAGTTTCTGGTACGTGCTGCATTCATGTTGGCTTATACTGGCTTTGTGTAGGCAGGGGTTCTGTCCATCACCCTGTTCACTCTAACGTGTCAGTCGATTCTTATCTTCACGCCGCGCACATATAGCTTCAGGTAATGGCGGGCCCATCTCTCTCTCTCTCTCTCTCTCTCTCTCTCTCTCTCTCTCTCATGTTTAATCCACCTACTTCATACGTACACCTACTTCATGCTGTAATGAATAAATCATCTGCATCTGTATATGTATCCCTCTGACTGTCCGTCATCTGTTTGGCTCTCTGTCTGTTTGTCCGTCCGTCCGTCCCGTCTGTCTGTCTGTCTGTCTGTCTGTCTGTCTCTCTCTCTCTCTCTCTCTCTCTCTCTCTCTCTCTCTCTCTCTCTCTCTCTCTCTCCCCAAATAGCGGTAAGCCACAGGTCGTGTGTTTCCATTGGCTAGGACACACGATTTTGACTACTTTAGATTCAGACCAGATGACCGCCTTGATATCCTTAATCTGAGTATCCTGCTGCATTCGATGCAATTGATGATGATGATGTCATGCCTGCTCATCGGTGGTTCTCATTTGGATTGAAGGCTCAACACTTGTATTCTTCAAACCATACTTAAAAAAAGAAAACAGCCGTTACCTTCCGTGCTGGGACCCATGCTGCTCATTCTGAGAGCACCGCGCCATTCTCTCACACTATTATCTCTCAGTCAGTCTCCCATTATAGTTACGTTAACGATGCACACTTATACGGGTGTACAAAACTCTAATCAGTAGGGTCTGTCAGGGTGGTTACCTGAACCGAACCAGAATTAGTTCAACCCGGCACCATGTAAACAGAGGCAAATGAAACATACTCTCTTCAATGGACTCATCCATACACTGTCCTTCTTTTGTTTCCTGACATTCCACGGTAGTGTATTGGAAAAAAAAATAAAAAAGGATCCAGGATTATTTATTTATCAACTGGCCTGATCTACAGATCATACAAACGTGACCATATTGCTCTATCGGATTTGTGCAGGTTACCAATATTCCGTAGGGATGATTACGGCTTTGCTATAGTCTGTGTCAATAATAGTATCCCAAACACTGCCCATATTTAATGTGACAGACACTGTGACTTCTATTATCCTTGTCTCTCCCTTTTTCCAATGGTATCCGAAACCTCCCTATCCCTTCACGCCGAGAAACAAAACACAACGCGCGCGCGCTCACACACACACACACACACACACACACACACACACACACACACACACACACACACACATACACACACAAAACATACATGCCCCCTCTCTCTACCTGTCTGTCTGTCTGTCTGCCCCCACACCCCCCACCCCCCCCACCACCCCCTCTCTCTCTCTCTCTCTCCTCTCTCTCTCTCTCTCTCTCTCTCTCTCTCTCTCTCTCTCTCTCTCTCTCTCTGTCTCTGTCTCTGAGTTCAACGTAGTTCAAACAATCACTTGGACAATGCTCCTGAAAGCGTCCACCAGAAATCCAATTCTTCTTCTTCTAATGAAACCTTTTCCCCGCCATGCAATGCCACCCATGCCATACTTTAACAGACCTCCCATTACATCAATGCCGATGTTTCCCCCATGTGGCTTTCTCCCCCTTCCCTCCTCTGCCTTTCAATCCTTGGACACAAATGCATCCTTATCTTCCCCTCTCCCCCTGCTTAACAGAAATTTCCGGTATCTGGAATTCAGATAACAGCTTGCTGCCTCGCCTTCTAAGCGCAGGCCTGAGCCCTTGCCTACCCTTCCTCCAGCCCAAATTTACCCACCCCCCCTGCCGTTCAGGTCCACCCCCCCCCCCCCCCCCTTCATCCCCCAGCCGTGTCTTCTTTCCCTCCTGCTTGCTCCATCTCACCTCCACCTTCCCACCACGCGCTGACTCCTCCTCCCTACCCCCCCCCCCCCCCCCCCCCCCCCCCCCCCCCCCCCCCCCCCCCCCCCAACCCTATGAGTCTTGTTTTTCCCCCCTGTATTGTTTAATTACTGTAGATGACTGTACTATTGTGACCCGGACAGCTTGAAAGCGACATTTGTCTTGGTTGGTCATACTTTCCTGAATATTGTTATCATACACATACTTGGATTGTCCTTTGGACTGAACCTCATTGCCCTGCTTTTGGACTTTGTGTGCTCTTGGATATTTTATAATTGCTGATTTTATATTTTTTAATTTTTGTTGTAACAGTAAATCTATTTTGTTTTATTGCACAGGACTTTGCTCTAGAATTTAAGACAATGGACCATTGTAATGTAATTTAATACTGATACTGGATTGCGCATTGGTCACCTAAATGTTTATCATCTGCCAAATCTGCCAAATAAGATTCATGATGTCTGTTTTCTTCTAAACGAACCCCCCTCTTCTATTCATCTGCTTGGCCTTAGTGAAACTCGCCTTGACTCCCGTTTCACTGATACAGCTTTATCCATAACTAACTATAACTTTGTCCGACGCGTTGCACACCACTCTGGTGAAACAGGACTTGGAATATACATTCATCAAAGCATCGCTCACTGTACAAAAAAGGCGGCGTGACCTTGAGCCTGATAATGTTGAATGCATGTGGCTGCAGGTAAACCCTCCAACTCAGCCCTTCTTCTTCTAGCTATATATATATATATATATATATATATAATATATATATATATATATATATATATATATATATCCTCCTTTTAAACTTCCTTTTACCACACTATTTTAACAGATATATATATATATATATATATATATATATATATATATATATATATATATATATATATATATATATATAATGCCGCTGCCACCTTCCTCTGGTATGATACTTAATACGCATGATGGATGATGTATATAAGAGCTATCCAAATGTCATTCTTCTCGGTGATTTTAACATTGATCTGTTAAAACGGCACCCTGCCTGGGATGCGACCACCACACTCTCTAGCTTGCATCAGCTTATTCATAATCCAACTAGAATCGCAAAGGCATCTTCTACATTGCTGGATCATATCTACACGAACAACAAAGCCATGGTATCAAATATAACTGTGGGCAACAACAGCATAAGCGACCACTGTCTCATTTTGTGCACTTGGTCTTGTAAACTTCCAAAGCAACACAGATAAGGGCCACACAACCATTCAATATCGCTGCTCAAAAATTTCAGTAAGGATGAATTTTTCCTCGACTTAAGCTTAGCTCCTTTCTACAGTGTACTCAAGTTACACAGATCCAAATGAAGCGTATAATACCTGGTATAATATCTTTCTCTCAATCGTTGATAAACATGCTCCACTTAGAAGAAAAGGGTAAAACACAGAGTACTTCCCAGCTGGCTGACAAAAGACATTATTATAGAAATGGCACTAAGGCATGCACTTAAAATCGCAAAAAAAAGTAGATGAATATAAAAAGCAGAGAAACAGAGTATCAGATCTAGTTAGAAAATCAAAATCTGAGCATTTTAGGAAACTGATAAACGCAAACAGGGATACAGCATCATTATGCGTGCTGTTAATGAAATAACTGACAAGTCAAAAAAGAAATCAGATAATACTGCGACTATGTGGTCTGCTAACACTTTCAACAACAATCATTTCCTTCATTTAACCGAATCAGTACAGACAGCTGCCAATGTTACATTTTTTAATCGATATGAGACTCCAGCTGTTCTCCAATCGTTTTGCCAAGAACGATTAAATACAAGAGATTCATTTAGCATCCCATTTTTGCTATTAATGAAGTTGGTTCCTTAATTTCAAAACTAAAAAAAAAAAAAAGCAATGGGGGTCCAGATAACTCAAATGCTTCTATACTCAAGCTTGCTCTACCTTACATTGTTGATACCCTTACGTATGTTTATAATTTGTGCATTGATCAGAATGTCTTCCCATGTGGTCTAAAGGCTGCAAAAGTCATTCCCTTACCCAAATCAAGAGATTTCACTGATTTAAAAACAATTTTTAGACCAATATTTCTTTTATCCGTTGTATCGAAACCTATTGAGATGCATGTTCACAACAACCTAACTAAACATATGGAACATCACAAACTGTTCCACCCATTTCAATCAGGCTTTCGTCGAAATCACTCATGCCACACGGCCTTAAACACGCCTCTGTGATACATGGCTATCAGCCATCAACGAAAGAAAACTCACTGGAACTGTTTTTTTCTCGATTTTAAGAAAGCCTTTGATCTTGTAGACCACAACATATTATTTTTAAAAAAAATTACTGCATATGTTCAAAATCCGGCAGTAGTCACCTTCTTTTCAGTCATATCTTGAAAACAGGACCCAGCGTGTTTACTTAAACGGTACTTACTTATTCTTCTGAAGGAATAGTGAGCTGTGGTGTTCCACAAGGCTCTGTCCTTGGACCTCTTCTCTTCTGTATTTTCATAAATGACCTACTGATGCACATATCTCACAATGATGTCATCTGTGATCTGTTCGCTGACGATAGCTCTCTTCACTGTAGTGATACAAACATCATATCTGTACAAATATCGTTACAACAAAGTATAACGGATGTCTTAGAATGGTGCAACCAAAACCGAATGGTCCTTAATCCGCACAAAAAAAAATGTATGGTCCTAACATCGAGACAGAAACATCAACGACAGCATCTTATGTTGAGCCTAAAAATGAGTGAAACCTTGATCGAGCAGGTTACCGAACATCGTGTCTTAGGCGTGATCATCGATGAGAATTTTAAATGGCAATCACATATAAATCATGTTTGCAAACAGTTGGCTCGCAATTTGTTTTTACTCCATAAACTCAGTTATTATGTTGAACCACACATCCGAAAAATTATTTTTTGAAGCCCATTGCCTTTTCTCACATCAACTATGCGTCCACTGTCTGAAGTGGTGCCGGTGAAAATCACACAAAAAGATCAACTCTATGTATAGACGGGGAATTAAGCTGATTCTTCCCGACAAGTCTCTATCGACCACGAGCAAATTCGCAAAACTAATGATGTTACCACTGCAGAG
>JADBJO010010376.1:57500-60000 GCA_016801955.1 Conus betulinus
AAAAACCATACCCAATGGCATAAACAAAAGACTATCTAACCTGTCATGCAACGAGAAAGTATTCAACAGTGCAGCAGTTGAATACCAAGAGGCACTGAAAAAAAAGTGGCTACAACTACAAACTACAATACAACCCAGATAATAACATGAACAGTAATAAGAAAAACAGGAAAAGGAAGATCATATGGTATAATCCCCCATATGATGGAAGAATAAAGACTAATGTAGGAAAAGAATTCTTTAAAATTCTTATAACATCATTTCCAAAAGAACATGTACTATCTAAAATATTCAATAAAAACACCATCAAGCTATCATATTCATGTATGCCCAACCTCAAAAACATAATTGACTCATCTAACAAAACTAAAGGCAACACAGCAAAAAGGGTAACAAAAGGACATCTGTAACTGCACTAAAAAAGATCAATGCCCCCTGAATAATAAATGCCTTTACAATAATATTGTATACCAAGCCACAGTAACAACTGATAGTGACAAAGAAACATACATAGGGATTACTGCAAACCATTTTAAAACTAGATATGCAAACCATAAACAGTCCTTCAAAAATGAAAAAAAAATATAAAAACCAAACAGAACTAAGTAAACACATTTGGAAACTTAAAGATAAAAAAAATAGACTACAATATATCATGGAAAAATTATAAAAGAGCAGCACCATACAATAATATCTCTAAAAAATGCAACCTATGTTCTACAGAAAAGTGGCTGATATTATGCAAACCTCATCTAGCAACTCTGAATTCAAAAGTTGAGATCATAAACAATTGCAGGCACAAATGGAAATTCTTGTCAACACACCATTCCTTAACACACCCTCCCTGAACGCCCCAAAAAAAAATCAAAATTGTAAAAAGATACAGGCCACGTGAAACACATGCAGAACTCACGCTTACACACACAATATATATATAACACCGGTAGCGTGCCCAAAATAAACACCCTGAAGAGAGCAGAGAGCTTGAACAAGTTTGTTGGTGTTTTTTTAATCTCCTTTTTAATCTGGTTTTCAGTAATTCCTATATATGTTTCCTTTTTCCTTTTCTGATGTTACCGTAGCTTGGTATACAATGTTGTTGTAAAGACATTTGTTGCTTAGGGACACTGTTCTTGTTAGTACAGTTGCAATATGTCTTTTTTTTTCACCCTTCTTTTTGTTGTGTTGCTTTTCATTTTGTTAGATGAGTCAATTATGTTCTTAAGGTTGGGCATACATGAGTATGATACTTTAATGGTATTTTTTGTTGAATATTTTGAATAGTTTGTGTTCTTTTGGGAATGATGTTGTCAAGATTTTAAATAATTCCTTTCCTACATTTTTTTTTACTTTTCCGTCATATGGAGGGTTGTACCATATGACTTTCCTTTTCCTGTTTTTTTTTTTTGTCTGCTCGTGTTGTTGTCTGGGCTGTATTGTAGTTTGTAATTATAACCACTTTTTTTGTAATGTTTCTTGGTATTCTGTTGCTGCATTATTGAAGACTTCTTCATTACATGACAGGTTGGATAGTCTCTTGTTTATACCATTGGGTATTGTTTTTTTAGTATGGATGGTGGTGTGGTGCTTTTGATATTTACGTAGATTGGTGTGTCATTGGTTTTTTTTTTATATGGTTTGTACACGTGGTCATTGAGGTCTAATGTTATATCTAGGTAGTTCACTACCTTTTTGTTTGCTTCTATTGTGATTTTTAAGTTGTGTTTTTTGAAGATTTTACATAATTCTTTTTTTCTTGTTTTCAATAGTTCTTGGATCATTGTTTAATGCGGCGAGGCTGTCATCTCTGTACAGACCGACCTGTCTTCCAAGTTGTTTCTGGATGTTGGATAGCATGAATAGTCCGACTAGTTCACATGTTTCGGCACCATCATACGATCCCATGGACACACATCAAATGTAGAATTTTTGCTCGTTGTTTTAATCCAAGTTTCATTTCTGCTGTGGAGTAGGGTTTTCTTGGTGTGGAAAATAATTTCCATTTCTGACTCTGTGTACTTCTGTGTGTTATTGGCAAATTCAAAGCTTTGGTGAGTAGTTCTTCATCTATGGATGGGTAGAAGTCCACAATGTCAAATGTAATAAATACTGTGTTTCTCTGTTTGTTGAGTTTCTTAAACCATTGGATAACTTCATAGCTGTTTTTCCAAAGATTGTATTCAGTGTTTGATTTTACATTTTCTATAATCTTTTCCTAGATCCTCTTGCTTATTTTGCCCAGTTCGGATTTAGATGGGTCTATTAGTCTGCATGTTGGGTTGTTTATCCAATGGTTATCCAATGGTTTAAGAAACTCAACAAACAGAGAAACACATTATTTATTACATTTGACATAGTGGACTTCTACCCATCCATAGATGAAGAACTACTCACCAAAGCTTTGAAATTTTGAAATACATTTGGAGACTTAAAGATAAAAAAAGACTACAGCATATCATGGAAAATCATAAAAAGAGCAACCCCATACAACAATACTTAA
>JADBJO010010376.1:67500-73421 GCA_016801955.1 Conus betulinus
TACGCAACGGGCTGCCTACCTGGGTAGCGCCAACTGAGGAGCTGCCTGCTGACGCTTCATTCAGTCGTTTCCGGTGTCACCCAGTCAACATCGTTCACTCGCTTTCCTTAATTCCTTCATTCATACCAACGTCCAAAGTGGCCTTCTTTTCCTAACATTGGTGATGGAAATTTTACTGTGTGCATGATGTTATGCGCGCGTTCACACACGAAACCTTGAGTTTATAGTCTCATTCGAGGGATTGTATGGGAAGTGGAGTAAGAACTAATGTTAATTCCTAGGGAAAAACAAAACAAAAAACTATGTACCGAAATGGCCCTGCGGAGTTTCAAACCCGCAATATCAGGATTACCAAGATTACGTGCCCGGCGATCTACCACTGGGCTATTCCGGCCCACAAGCTTGGTTGCTCCAGAGAGGGACACAGCCCGGGATGGGGGGGAGGGGGGAGGGAGAGCAGGGAGGGTGCCCAGACAGGAGGTTTAAAGGTCCGATCGCGCTGTGTTGACTGACGCCAGCCCTAGGTCTGAGAGGAGGACAACTGACTGATGACGAGCCTCGTTGACTCATTGACCTCTGGCGACGGATTGACCCTTGCCTGGCGGGCATAAGAGACAACATACCTCTTGGAGTTATTTATTGATAACATGATTAACACATTAAATATTGTACTACGATTGTGGTATAAGCAAACTATAAATTAAGTTTCTGAGCACAAAAGGTTGAAAAAAAAAAAAGGAAAAATGGTTCATGGTTTATTACATACGTCTCTGAAATCAAGGAGGTTATGAAACGAAATCAAGGAGGTTATGAAAATCAAGGAGGTTATGAAACGAAATCAAAAGAAATTCGGTATTTAATTACTTAAGAAAAGAGAAGCTTCATGTTATTTGTGTGGAGGAATCACATGTAAAAATAGGGGGTGGGGGGGTGGGGGGATCGAAATATGTAATAAAGAATTAAGTAGCAAATTCCTGTATGATAAAGGCACCACACACGACCTCAAGAAAAAAAGTAGTAATTATATTTTCGAAAAATGTTCAGGGGAGATAGAAACTGATTACGTAACAAAACAGAATTCAATTGTTTCTGTTACATATGCAAAACGAAATATCAAGATATCAAATGTGTATGTGCTCAATGATCCAAACGAAAAACAATATCTTTGTCTTTATAACCTGAACGTGTGTGTGTGTGTGTGTGTGTGTGTGTGTGTGTGTGTGTGTGTGTGTGTGTGTGTGTGTGTGTGAATTTAGTACTTGAGATCCTAACATTCAAGGCGATTTCAATTGTGTTTTGAACAACAATCTCAAGACAAATGTATGAATATCCTTCTATAAACATGTTAAAAGACAACTGACAACAGGATTTGTAATTGTCATGCTCATCTGCAAAAGCACTTCGCTGGTCTTTGAAAGAAATGACAGCATGCTCGTATCTGTCATTTATATTGACTTTGTATAGCTTTGCTTTATTCATTATCGTATATTATTTGTGTATTTATCCTCCTTTAAATAGGAATTTGGCCTTTACTATTGAATACAATTCCGTTTCCTTATCCATCACCCCTCTCTCTCTCTCCTCTCTCTCTCTCTCTCTCTCTCTCTCTCTCTCTCTCTCTCTCTCTCTCTCTCTCTCTCGAAAAAATGTGCATTGCGCGCACGCGCGCGCGCGCACACGTGTGTGTGTGTGTGTGTGTGTGTGTGTGTGTGTGTGTGTGATGGGAAAAGTTTGGGTTGCGCGTGCATTTCATTTAGAGCGGACAGGTGCATTGAAAGTTACAGAATTAAAAGTGTCAGCATATAATGAATCAGTACTTAAATGAAACTAGACAATTTGTATTAACCTAAAAAAAAAAAAAAAAACATTTAAACTCACCAAGCTAGTTTCTAACTTTAAAAAGCGTGCAGATATTGCATAGCCAGTATGAGTCAGGTTAAAAAGAAAATAATAATAGTAAGGCAGCCGGAAAGAATAGGTGAACGGAGTATTCACTGTTACAGAAAAGTTGAGAGAGAGAGAGAGAGAGAGAGAGAGAGAGAGAGAGAGAGAGAGAGAGAGAGAGAGAGAGATAGTTTAAAGGTGAGAAATTGGAGTGGGAAAAAAATGGGAGATGAAGGGGGATGAAAAAAAAGATGTTTCGTCTTTTCACCTATACATTACATCTGTAGGTCAAACGATGGCACAGTTCACAGACGTTTTCTCTATCTCTGGGAAATGGAAAGAGAGCAGGAAAGGCGATGTCTGGAAAGAAAGGAGGAGAAAGCAGCTTTCCGTGACGCTAATGTTTTCAGGAGGAGAAGTTCGCGAGGGGGAATAACACAGTTAAAATCTGTGAAAGGGGGCGGGCAGCTGTTGCAACGTACTGTGTGTGTGTGTGTGTGTGTGTGTGTGTGTGTGTGTGTGTGTGTGTGTACGTGTGTGTGTGCGTGCGTGCGTGCGTGTGTGTGTGTGTGTGTGTGTGTGTGTGTGTGTGTGTGTGTGTGTGCGCCTCTCCACCAAGACTGAAGATTTTCCACATTTACTTCAAACGTAAACTCTGAAGATGAAAAAAATGTATGGAGGTTTTCCTGCCGAGATGTGACGCCTTCTGGTGCAATGGCCCATAATCAGGACAGGATTTATGAGATAAGGAACCATTTGAGGCGTTTGTTCAGAATGACACAGCTACGGCGTTTTCTATGTGACATTCCATTGCTGAATGAACCCATTTAGAGTGCTGCTATCCTCAAAAAAAGGAATACCCATGCACTACAAATATTCCATATGGAAAATAATTCACAATGCATGTTGTGACAACTGCAGCAAGAGTTGACTCTTTGTGCACATTGCTACTCTCCACAATAATTAAAAGAATACACATTGTTACACTTTGCTAGGAAAATAAGAACTCTGTACATTGTTACTTTTTTAAACCATGTAACGAACCACTATGTTTATTATGACCCTCCGCCATAAAATGAACCACTCTGTACGTTATGACCATTCACTATGACATGAACGACTGGGTATATTGTGACCCTCCACCATGAAATGAACCACTGTGCACACTGTGACCCTCCACCATAAAATGGATCACTATGTTCATTGTGACCCTCTATCATGAAATGAACCACTGTGTACATTGTGACCCTCCGCCATGAAATGAACCGCTCTGTGCATTATGACCCTGCACCATGAAAATGAACGACTCTATACATTGTGACTCTCCACATAGAATGAACCTCTGTTTACACTGTGACCCTCCACAATGAAAATAATGAACCACTTTGTATTGCTGTTGTTATTGCTGTTGTTGTGATATGACTCTCTGTGTGTATGGTGGTGGGGTAGTAGTAGTAGTAGTAGTAGTAGTAGTAGTAGTAGTAGTAGTAGTAGCAGCAGCAGCAGCAGAAGCAGTAGCAGTAGCAACAGTAGTAGTAGTAGTAGTAGTAGTAGTAGTAGTAGTAGTAGTAGTAGTAGTAGTAGTAGTAGTAGTAGTAGTTCTCATTGTTGATCTTGTAGGTGGTATTAGCGTTGTTCTTGTTCTAGCCATAATTGTCATTGTCATCTTCTTCTTTGTTGTTGTTGTCGTTGTTGTTGTTGTTGATGTTGTTGTTGTCCATCCCTCCACCTGCAGTTTTACATTTTCTGCAAGTAAATCAAATATGATGTTGTTTTTTTCCCCTTTGATTGTTTTGTTACGCATTGTTGCTTTTGCTGTTGTTGTTGTTGTTGTTGTGTTGTTGTTGTTGCTGTTGTTGTTGTTGCTGCTGTTGTTGTTGTTGTTGTCGTCGTCGTTGTCGTCGTTTTTTCCTCCAACTTCGTTTTGTTGTTGTTGTTGTTGTTGTTGTTGTGTGGTAATGAGGGGGGGTCTTTCCAACCTTCCATTTTTGTTTTGTTTTGTTTTGTTTTGTTTTCACCACTTTGTAACTCTACTTCTTTCCTTCAGCAAACTCTCACATACCATGCATAGCCTGTGTGTTCATTTACCGATGGACATTTTAATGCATGTGTGTGTAAAACATCACAGCATCATGAACACAGACACCTATACAGATACGCTGCACATTTTCAGCATTGGCAAGAGAATTAGTCTAAACGTTCACATTTTTATTTACAAAGTGGACCCTGGAGAGAAGTGGCCATTGAAAAGTCCGACTGCTAAATGCATGACTACGAGAGTAGGAGGAGAAAGCAGGGAAATGGTAACAATGTTGTTGTCTGTCTCGTTCGTCATGTCTTTAGATGGATTCACCCGTCTCCTCGACAAAGGTGGCAGTACGTCGCAGATCCTCCAGTCCTCCGTAGAGCTTCCGGGCCACTGGTATTGGGTCGGGCCAGGTTTTTCTCTCGAAGCGCTTGGTGGAGCGGCAGGACTGCAGCAGATGTTCTGTTGTCTGGCTGCCTGTTCTGCAGGGGCACTGCTCTGTGTTGCCGATGCGGAGTTTAAAGAATAGGTGGTGTTTCAGGCGGTTGTGGCCTGTCTTGAGCCTGAAGATGACTACCTGCTCTCGTCGAGTTAGCAGGTAGTACGGGTCTGCTCTGTTGTGGCGTGGATACTGCTGCTTCCACCTGTTCGGCCGAAAAGGACAAACAGAAAAAAAAAAATATCGTGTGTGTGTGTGTGTGTGTGTGTGGTGTGTGTGTGTGGTGAGGTGTGTGTGTGTGTGTGTGTGTGTGTGTGTGGTGTGTGTGTGTGTCCTGTCTCTCTCTCTCTCCTCTCTCTCTCTCTCTCTCTCCTCTCTCCCTCTCTCTCTCTCTCTCTCTCTCTCGTCGCTCTCTCCTCTCTCTCTCTCTGTGGGTGTGTGTGTGTGTGTGTGTGTGTGTGTGTGGTGTGTGTGTGTGATTGCCTATTTTTTTTTGTTCTACTTACCGCGAAGAGAGAGAGAGAGAGAGAGAGAGAGAGAGAGAGAGAGAGAGAGAGGAGAGAGAGAGAGAGAGAGAGAGAGAATGCGAATGCGAATGCGAATGGTTTATTCATTAGGCCATAGCCCCTTATGAAGGGGGTGAGTAAACACAAGACATCAACAATGAACTTATTCATGATGAAATAGGATATTTGAAATGCACGATTACGAGTTCATAATTTCTCTGAACTTAAAAGCTTTATACAAGAAAAGCGATAAATTCCTAACATCACTGTGTTTAGAGGATGCCATCAACAAGCAGAGTTTTCTCCTCTCCCTCTCTCTCCTCTCTCTCTGTCCACCTGTCTGGGTGTGTGTTGTGTGTTTGTGGTGTTGTGTGTGTGTGTGTGTGTGTGTTTGTGTTGTGTGTGTGTGATTGCCTATTTTTTTTTTCTACTTACGCGAGAGAGAGAGAGAGAGAGAGAGAGGAGAGGAGAGACCGAGAGAGAGAGAGGAGAGAGAGAGAGAGAGAGGAGAGCGACGACGACGACGACGACGACGACGACGAAGGACGATGACGACGACGACACCGTAGATCATGAACGTTGTGTAAACAAGGGCAGAACATGTAAAAGACAACATAGGAAAAAGAAAAGAAAAAAAGCTGACGCAACGCGCGACATTTACATGAATACAAAGCAAAAAGAAAACAAGGAAAAGACGAAAACAAATAAGCAAGCAAACCAACGAACCAGGAAGCAAACAAAAGCAGAACGCCAAGGGGGGAAAAATCTGTAAAACACTGGCACATGAAATAGGAGAGAATGGCAAGAAACAAGAGTTGTGAGAGAAAAGATTGAATAGACAGTGGCACATGATGCCGGTATTTTAGCTCAGGAGGCAACGAGTGCGTTCCAGGAGGAGGTGGAAAATGGCGCTGGGAGGGGGGGGCGGGGTGGGAGGGGGGTGGGGTGGGGGGCGGGGTCGCAGGTCACTCGTTTTAATTTGTTTGTAACTTTCTGGTTAAAGCGAAGGTGTACCATTAGAGATGAGAACAGATTCTTGTCTTTAATCGTTATATCTGCTTCCGGT
>JADBJO010010377.1:0-5000 GCA_016801955.1 Conus betulinus
CGCGGACACAACAAACCACATACACACACACACACTCACGCCATGCACGGCGCTCAGCGGCGCGCCCACAGCACGTAGACAGGCACGCACGCACGGCTCGCGCGAACACACGACACACACACACACACACACACACACACACACCACCGAGCAACAATAAAATGGCATACAGAGATTACTCATGTAATCTATGGCGTGTTAACGAAAGCTGGGCGCATATGGCATCTTATGATATATAAAACTTAAGCCCATATTGATGCATCCGCCATTGCATCTTGCCATAAGTAAAAACAGGAATTTGAACATGGGCCTAACGATTGATTTCTCTCTCTCCCTTTGTTTTTTGGTTTAAGGTGATTTAGACAGCGGCGTCGCTTATTTTTCCCCTCAGTCTGCTTTCCGTATTCTATGCTTTTGTTTGTTATTCTTTATCGGCTGAGGTAATTAACTGTATCGTTGCTCACCGAGATCATCAGGGTCTCAATCTCGTGACAGGCATTGTGTACGGAAGTAAAATATTTCTGTGCGAAAACTCTTTCATGATAAAACTTGGCAGTCAATTGGGCGCAGTAGGGGATGGAAAGGGGGACTACTTGATCTCTGTGATCATTTCGTGCAGATTTCACCCACGCTCAGTTTTTTGTTTTAATGGTCTGATAGAACTGTATGTTATTTGCCCTCCCACGAAGTCCAATATGATGTTTTTTTTTTTTCTCGCTGGTTGGTTGGCACTGTCCCTATGGTCTCCCCCCCCCTTCCCCCCTCCCCCCCCCTCCCCCCCCCCCCCCACCCCCCCCCCCCACCCCAGGCACCCCCCCCCCACCCACACCCCCGCCTCCCCTTTAAAACAATAAAATACATAACTGTGAAACCATGTGTTTGTTTTCTTTTATTCTCATTTTGATATAGGATATCAAATGGGATTGTTGAATGACCTATAAAATGCACATATTTATCACGCTTAGCAATGATCATGGACTTCAGAAGCTCGTGTAAAACGATTGCCATTTCCATTCGTCCTTGTTCCAATACATGGCAGCGCCTTATGACGGCCACGACCCCTTTCCTCACTGCCTCCAGCGTCGGTTTTAGAACTGCCTCCCCCCCCCCCCCCCCCCCCCCTTTTCTTTTTTTCCCCATTTTCACTGTTCTTTCTTTCTTTCATAGATCGGTTCCTTCCTCTAGCATATCAACAAGACAAGACAAATAATAGATGGTATCAATGGAGTGAGGAGATTGTATCATTGGTGAGCAGTCTGGGTATATTGGTTGACTAGAAAACTGGCCGTTTCAAACCTCTCTCGTCCTCGCACTAGGTCGCAACCTTCCACGTTCGAACGCAGAAAGAATCGGGTCTCTTGTCCGTTCCTGTCTTTCAACGAAAGAAGCTGTCTCTACTTTCGGAGGCTCCTGTGTTGTATGCACACCTGACGAGGAAATCGTTTCTAGCCCTGATTTCCTTGGAGTGAGCCTCTATAAATCCGGAACAGTGGCTGCACGACGTTGTTTCCGGATCCTCTCGCCGTGCTTCTGTTGCACCGTTTCTGTTGTTCCCCTGCGCCCGGTCGCACTTGAACACAGGATATTTTCACATCTCTCCTGTCCTTTAAGTCGCCCGAAGACCAGGCTCCAGCGTGTGAAATCCATTCTACAGACTCCCTACTTTCAGACCAACCCATGCGGCCATCGTTCTTCTTTGTGACATCCATATCTCTGTACAGACTCCCTTCTTTTAGGCCAAGCCCGTGCGGCCATCGTTCTTCTTTGTCCATCCCACTATCTACAGACTCCCTTCTTTCAGACCAAAACCATGCAGCCATCCTTCTTCTTGTCACATCCATATCTACTACAGACTCCCTTCTTTTAGGCAAAACCCATGCGGCCATCCTTCTTCTTTGTCACCATCCAATCTACAGACTCTCTTCTTTTAGGCCAAAACCCATGCGGCCATCGTTTCTTTGTCACATCCATATCTACTACAGACTCCCTTCCTTTAGGCCAAAACCATGCGGCCATCGTTCTTCTTTGTCACATCCATATCTACAGACTCCCTTCTTTTAGGCCAAAACCCGTGCGGCCATTAAAACAAAAGGCACAGAACACCTTCCCCTTGCGGTTTTGTTCAGCTAGCACACGATACGTGAATAAACAAACACGAACTCGACCCATCATGGTCACTTTCTTCAGATGGACAACAGTCAGGGACTGACAAGACAAAACGAGTGATTTTATCTAGTGTCAGGTTAAACTCAAAAAGAAAGAATGAGATCACTTCTTCCGCTTCTTGCTTCTTATAGGCATTGCAACGAATGCAGAAAGGCTGCTGTGACTTCGAAACTCTTAGGTATATTGGGAAGAGTTCTCTTAATAGTAATCGTGATAATCGATATGTGGCCTGTAAACCATATGTGGCCTGTAAGCGTTATGTGGCCTGTAAACGTTATGTGGCCTGTAAGCGATGTGTGGCCTGTAAGCGATATGTGGCCTGGAAGCGCGCGAGAGAGATTCTATTTCAGACCCGTCGTGGCTTTTTTTCCCCTCACTTATTCTCGCGATCCGTCTTCAAACCCGACTCCCTGCCCTTTGAGACACGTTTCAAAACAGTCAACCCCCCTTGGTGGACGTCCTCCCGGACCCTCAGCACCGGGATCAACCCCATGCCTTCAAACGGTGGTTCCATGCACCTTCCCTCCTAAATGTCCCCCCTCTTTTGGCTTTAGACTGGGGTCAACAGAGGGTGCCATCTCCTTGGTTCTAGACTTAAGTGCTCTTCCGTCAACCAGGGAATGCCCAAGGTCACAGGAGCTGAAAAAGCAAACAAATTCTCTACAGCTAGCAGGGCCGATAATGTAGTCAGATGGTATTAAATAGGCTGAGAAAGGGTGAGGGGGGGGGGGGGGGGGGGGGGGGGGGGAGGTGGAGGGGACTCCACCTTGACGGGGCTGTCAGATGACGTTAAATACGCCTAATGACCTGTGGATTCTCAGGTACGTGGACTAAAGAAAAAGTTAAAGTAATCATCGAAAACAAGTTAGTGGGGTTGGAGGAGACGGGAGGGGGGGGGGGAGGGGGGGTGGGGGTGGAGAGGAGTTACCCACAGCTAACAAGGACAAACGACGCAGTCAGATGGTATTGAATACGCCTGATGACTCGTGAATGCCCTGTTGCGTGGACTAAAAAAAAAAAAAAGGATGATCGAATGAAGGGAGAAACACTCCACAGCTGGGCAGGGTCAGTAGCGCAGTCAGATGGTAATAAATACGCCTAATGACTCGTGAATGCCCTGTTAGGTGGAATAAAAAATGATTGATATTATCACCGGATATAAAGGGAGAGGGAATAACACAGCTAACAGGGCCGATGGCGCAGTCAGATGGTATTAAATACGCCTAATGACTCGTGAATGCTCTGCTAGGTAGACTAAAAATGATTGATATTATCACCGGATATAATGGGGGAGGGAATAACACAGCTAACATGGCCGATGGCGCAGTCAGATGGTATTAAATACGCCTAATGACTCGTGAATGCTCTGCTAGGTAGACTAAAAATGATTGATATTATCACCGGATATAATGGGGGAGGGAATAACACAGCTAACATGGCCGATGGCGCAGTCAGATGGTATAAATACGCCTAATGACTCGTGAATGCTCTGTCGCGTAGACTAAAATGATTGATATTATCACCGGATATAAAGGGGGAGGGAATAACACAGCTAACAGGGCCAATGGCGCAGTCAGATGGTATTAAATACGCCTAATGACTCGTGTGAATGCTCTGTTAGGTAGACTAGACTAAAAATGATTGATATTATCACACGGATATAATGGGGAGAGGGAATAACACAGCTAACAGGGCCGATGGCGCAGTCAGATGGTATTAAATACGCCTAATGACTCGTGAATGCTCTGTTAGGTAGACTAAAAATGATTGATATTATCACTGGATATAAAGGGAGAGGGAATAACACAGCTAACAGGGCCGATGGCGCAGTCAGATGGTATTAAATACGCCTAATGACTCGTGAATGCTCTGTTTAGGTAGACTAAAAATGATTGATATTATCACCGGATATAAAGGGGGAGGGGGAATAACACAGCTAACAGGGCCGATGGCGCAGTCAGATGGTATTAAATACGCCTAATGACTCGTGAATGCCCTGTTAGGTAGACTAAAAAATGATTGATATTATCACCGGATATAATGGGGGAGGGAAAATAACACAGCTAACATGGCCGATGGCGCAGTCAGATGGTATTAAATACGCCTAATGACTCGTGAATGCCCTGTTCGGTAGACTAAAAAATAGATATCACCGGAATAAATTAAGGGAATAAAACACAGCTAACAGGGCCAATGGCGCAGTCAGATGGTATTAAATACGCCTAATGACTCGTGAATGCTTTGTTAGGTGGACTCAAAAACAGTTGATTTCATCTAATAAAAGGGACGGGGGTGGGGGGGGGGGGGCTACCCAGCTAGCGGGGCCAATGGCGCAGTCAGATGGCATTAAATACGCCTAATGACTCGTGAATGCCCCATTACGTGGATGGAAAAAAGTTAATGTAGTTATCAAATGAAGAAGGGAACAAAAAATCTTCAGCTAACAAGGCAGTGGCGCAGTCAGATGGTATTAAATACGCCTAATGACTCGTGAATGATCTGTTACGTGGACTTGACAAAGGATAGTTTGATAATTTGATTCAGGATTGAAACCCAGCTAACGGGGTCAATGGCGCAGTCAGATGGTATTAAAAACGCCTAATGACTTTTGAATGCCCTGTTATGTGGACTTAAAGAAATGGGGAATCATCGAAATAATCAACGAATCAACGAACACGGCCATGGCGCAGTCAGATGGTATTAGATACGCCTAATGACTCGTGAATGACCTGTTACGTGGACAAGGCTAATGTTACTATATTGTAAAGTAAAAGAAAAGGTAGCATATAGCTGCTGCAAGCATGCGTGTTGGTCAGATGACATCGCCAACACAG
>JADBJO010010377.1:7500-10000 GCA_016801955.1 Conus betulinus
AGCATGCGAACACGGTCCTTCTGTAAGGATTTTCTCTTTGACACTTTTCTGAACCTGCTTGACCTTCCCTTTCATGTGTTTATTTTTCACCTCGGTTATACTGGTAATCCTATGAGCCAGTCTGCAGCACACCTCTCACCGAGAACTCGCCTTGAACAGTGGAAACACCTTGACAAAAAAAAAAAAAAAAAAAAAAAAAAAAAAAAAAAAAAGGGGGGGGGGGGGGGGGGGGGGGGGGGGGGGGGGGTTGATGGGGTTGAAGTAGGGTTCTTTCTAGAATAAACTGTGTTCCGGTCTTCTTGCGATATATTGTGGTCGTAATTTCCTGTTTCTGTAGCTTATTTCACTTTTTTGGTCTCCGTTTCTTCACTGTCGTTCTTCCCGCCTCTGTAGCCCAGTCTTTAATGTATGGTTTTTTAAACACTCTGCATACTTTTTTTTATTTCGCCGCATAGGAATACAGGATAGAAGGGGAGTGGTGAGGATCTGTCCTTGTAAATCGAGTCCCTGTCTTCTAGAAATCAGGTGCAAGTAGCTTCTTCTTTTTTGTCACTCTCTTTGACTTTGTTTTCTCTTTAAATTTGGGTTAAATTGTTTTTTTGTTTGTTTTTTTTCTCAGTACTGTCGCCAACCGCTTTTCTGTATTTGTGATCTGTCATCTTCCTGTGGACTGGAAAGCATTTTTTTTTAATAGACTTTGTAAGATGTAAGTTCTTCCTTGTAATCTGGTGACTACGAAATGAAAGTGTACCCACTGGAAGAGGCACTTGATGTCCATTCTGCGGTGTTGTTCACTAATTAGGCATTTTGATGTGTCCTTGTTGCATTGGAATTTTCTCAGAAGGATAAAAAAAAAATCGGTTGTTAAAGAGAAATCTGAGCGAAATGATCAAAGTGGTTGAGGCATTTAATGTGGCTTTGTTATTTCCGAGAGAAAGACGTCAATATGGAAATTAATATTTTGAATAAGTGTACTTCTAAACTGTATGTAAATCTGAGTTTTCTCTAGACGGAGATGATTTTTTCGCTTTGCTGTTTGCTTATTTGTGTTTTGCTTGTTTGCTTGCGTTTTGTTTGTTTGTTTGTTTGTTTCTTTGGCACGTGTTGACCACCCCGGCAATGCTCTCTGTAGTCTGCTCAAGCTGCACTGAAGCATTGCCCGTGCCCATCTCCGATACTGCCATTTGAGTTTTGTTTCTGATAATTCTTTTAGCTTTGAGTAATTTATTTCTCCTCAAAGCACTTCTTCGCTTGGTGATTGTGGAGCCGGTATGCCAAGACTTTGTTGTTTTTCGCCACGTATCCGGACGGGCACGGTCTGACAAGACCTTCCTTCGTTTGTATCCAGCCATCCAACATTTAACGTTTTGTATGTAACCCGTGTCCTTTGGTTACAATTTTGGGTGAGGTGCGTGCTTGTTAAGTGTCTTTGTTTCTAACTACTCAAAAACAAATTTCCACTATAACAGACTGGAGTCCACAAAACAGAGTAAAACAAAAACAAAGCGTTTATTTGAATAATAGGAACTAACTAAGCCAGAATAATAAAGGAGAACAAAAAGAGACAAAACTTTCCCAGATCAGCCCAAAATATTTCCTTTCCAACAGTATGGCCTGTCCATACCCAACCACATGGAGATATAAAAAAAAAAACAGCTGAGATCCAGAGAACCTTTTTAGAGTTTTACAGAATTTTAGAGCGATTTTAGAAGTTTTTATCTTTATGAGTCTTAAGAGCCTTTTGGAGTTAAATAAGAACCACAGTACTAACCAGCAGAACAAAACCAAGGGTCTCAAGCCAAAAGAAAAAATCGTCACCACTGGTGCTTAAAGCACCACTCCTGTCATGTTGTGATGACTGCTGCTGTGGAGTTGTGCCGAAATGATCTTCTATGAATACGAGTCCACTGCTCTGATTCTGGACCCCTTCCTCAGGAAGATCATCAGTGCCTTCACTGACTGACATCCAGTTGTCGGACAGTTGCCAGTTACTCTGCCACAGTCTCTCCAACTGATCAAAGTTGTCAGGTGTGTCGTCAGCCTGGAATAGGATCATGTTTAAGAAGCTCTGCGGGTCCCTGTGCAGTCGTGCACATCTGATCTTCCACTCTGCTGGTAGTGGCAGAGAGCAGCCCAAGAGCCCTCTCAGCTTGTCCTGGTTGTAGCTGGGCCTCTGTGTCTAAGCAAAAGGTTGGCTAGATGTGGTAGCTCTTTTTTTATAATGGTAGAGCCACGTGGTCACCCAAACAGGAAGTCACATGGGCACCTACCCGGGAGATAATCATTTTTTTCTTTGTTCTCATTTGAGATTACTACTTTAAAAACATTCCTTTCCATTTAAATGAGCACTCCTTAATTTATACCACTAATAAAGACTTCCTGGAATGTTATAATCAGAGAAATCCCTGATACAATTTAAATTTTTTTTTTTGTTTATTTTCTGCGGGACTACTTCCTGCTTAGTAAAAATTTGCCTCCGAAACTATACACACAGCATCTG
>JADBJO010010377.1:28442-45942 GCA_016801955.1 Conus betulinus
GAATCGTGGCGTGCAAGATTGAGAATATCTCTTTGCTTGTTATTATTATTATTATTTTTTGTTATTGAATCTTTTGCTCTGCCGTGTTCTATTCTGTTTGAGAGCACCTACTTACTTGTCATCTTCTTTTTCTGATTAAGATGATCCCTTTGCCTACCTTCTTGTTTTCTGACTGAGAACACCCCTTCCCTTCCTGTCTTTATTTTTGATCACGAATACCTCTGTATGTGCTGTCTTCTTTTAAGTCTTAGAAATACTTCCTTATTGGCCATGCTCTTCTTTTTTCTTTTTTATTGAGAATATCTTCTTTTCTGATTGAGATACCTGTTACACATCTTTTACCATCGAGAACACGGCTCTGGTTATTTTGTTGTTGTTGTTGAGAGAGAATACCACTTTTTTTTTTCACTGTCTACCTCTCCTCTGATTGAAAATAGCATTTCATTTGCTGACTACCTCTTCTCTTATTGAGAGTAGCACTTATTCACTATCTACCACTTCTCTGATTCAGAATACTGCTTTATTCACAATCCACCTTTTTTTCTGATTTGAATACCCCTTTTTGAATGTTCTACTTCATATCTGATTGAGAATGCCACTCTGTTTATCATCTACCTTCTTTTCAGGCAAAGGGTACCACTTTATTAACCATCTACCATCTTGTCTCTCGAAGCATACCAGTTTATTCACAGCCTCCCTTGTTTTTTCTGACTCAGGATGACACTCTATTTACTGGCAATCTTCTTGCCTGATTGAGAGCATCACTTTTTCTTCAGGTGTATTCCATTTTTCTCACAAAGATTTCCACTTATTTCACCTGTTACCCCTGCTTTTGTTACCTTCTTTTCTGATTGAGAGTACCACTTTATTCACTGCCCACAACCTTCCCCTTTCCCCCCCAAAAAAGGATGTCCACTTTCTTCACTGTCTACCTTCTCTCTCTCTCTCTTAAAAAAAAAAAAAAAAAAAAAAAAAAAAAAAAGGATGTCCACTTTCTTCACTGTCTGCCTTTCTCTCTCTCTCTTAAAAAAAAAATATTAAAAAAAAAGAAAAAAATGTCCACTTTCTTCACTGTCTACCTTCTTTTCTAGCACAGAGAATCACTTAAATTCGCTGTCTACCTTTTTCTGACAGGAATTCCTCTTTATTTACTGTCTACCTTCTGTTCTGATAGAGAGAATCACTTTGTCCGCTGTCTGCCTTTTTCTCACAAGGCAGTCCACTTCGTTCACTAGCTACTTTTTTTCTGACGAATAATTCACTTCATTCCTTGTTTACCTTCTTTTCTGATCGAGAGAATCACTTTGTTCGCTGTCTACCTTCACATCACAAGGGATTTCCACTTTCTTCGCTGTCTATCCTCCTATCTGATAGAAAGAATTACTTTATTTGCTGTCTACTTTTTTTCTGACAAGGATTTCCACTTTATTCACTGTCCACCTTTTATTCATGGGGAATACCAAGTTGATGTCAGGAACCAGTTCTGTCGTCTGGATGCCTACATTCTGACAATCGCGTCGCTGTATTCGGCACATGCTCTGTTACCACCAGACCAACATTCTGGCGAGGCATTGTACAGAGCGCCAGTTCTTTTGTCTGCAAATATACTTTTATGATGATGATGATAATAATGATGATGACGATGATGCCATTGCCGCCGCCGCTGCTGCTGCTGCTGCTGCTGTTGCAACTGCTGAGTGCTGCCGCTGCTGCTGATTGAGAATACTTACATAGCGTCTATCCTTGATCAGTGATTAATATCTTGTGTGTTACAACGCACGCTGTACTCAATCGGGTGCTTACCTGGGTAGAGCCGACCGAAGAGCTGTCCGCTAGCTCTGCATTCGGTCGTTTTCCCATGTGATTCAGTCATGTAAAGGTCCGAAAAAACGGCTGTTATGTAGAACACCAGCACTTGAATGTATAGACCTTCGCTCTGACAAAAGGCACTGGTGATAGGGCTCCAGTTCTGTGTCCAATAGATGGACATGCTCATTGTTTGTATGTGGCACCAGTTAGTCATGTAGAGACCTACATTCTGACAAAGGCATTGCTGCACAAGGTATCAGATCTGTCATGCACGCATGAACTTTCTGACAAAAGGGGGTACACATTAAACATCCATAGAAACTGTGCACTGCCTTTTTATGTCGGACTGCTTGGCGCAAATACGTGACACACACACACACACACACACACACACACACACACACACACACACACACACACACGCGCGCGCGCGCGCGCGCGCACTCATGCACCCACACACGCACACACATGCGCGCGCATATACACACACACACACACACACACACACGCTGACACGCATACATACACATACACACTCATTCACTCGTACAGACACACTCACACAGACAGACACACACACACACACACACATACACACACACGCACGCACACAAACACACACTCATAAACACACACACACACACACACACACACACACACACACACCACACACACACACACACACACACACACACTCTCCTCTCTGTATCTTTCTGTTTCTCACACACACACACACACACACACACACACACACACACACACACACACACACACACATACATACATACATACGCGCGCGCGTGCGCCAACTCACACACACACACACACACACACACACACACACACACACACACACACACACACACACACACACACACTATCCTTTCTCTGCCCTTCTCTCTCTCTCTCTCTCTCTCTTTGTCACTCACACACACACACACACACACACGCATACACACACACTCGCCCACACCCACACACTCACTCACACACACACTCATTCATACACACACAGACACACGAACACAGGCACACACACACACACACACACACACACACACACACACACACACATACACACACGCGCGCGCGCGCGTACTCCCCTCTGTCTGTCTGTCTTTTTGTATCTTTATGTCACACACACACACACACACACACACACACACACACACACACACACACACACACACACACACACAGGCGCGCGCGCGCGCGCACACATACACACACACACACACATGCGGGTGCGCGCAAGCACAGCTCTCTCTCAATTACTTTGATTCCACACCTCCCTTTCTAGCTCTGCCACACACAGCCATGCCCAACACTTGCGGTGGAAGGAGTAGTTCTAGTGAAGATCAGTCACCACAAGGTAACCCACCTCAGGAGACGCCTCATGCTGCTGAGTCTGTTAGTGGTGTGGTTCAGCCTACGGGGGCACCCCCCACTCACTACGTCCCCTGTAGACGACAATACTTGCCTAGACGTGAAGCCAGTCTCGCTAGGGGTACCGCGTGGTCCGTCCTACCAACTCCACACGGGCACGAGTAGAGAAAGGAATTCAGAGAGAGAGAGAGAGAGAGAGTTGCGTAAAGCTGTCTGCTTGCCTCTCTGTTTCTCTCTCATTCTCTCTTCTTCCCTCTTTCTCTCTCTATTGCTGTGCGTGTGTCTGTCTCTCTGTCTGTCTCTATTTCTCTCTCCCTAGTATCTCTCTCTCTCTCTCGCACGCGCTCTCCCCATTTCCTCTCTTTGTCTCCCCTCTCTCACTTCTCTGTCTATCTTACTCTGTCTGTCCATCTGTCTGTGTGTGTGTGTGTCTGTCTGTCTATCTGTCTCTCTCTCTGTGTCCTCCCCCCCCCCCCCCCCCCCCCCCCCCCCATATTCCGTGTCTCTATCCCATTCGTCTATTTCCGTCTTTCAGTCCCCTACTACCGCTTGCTCCCACCACTCCCTGTTTCTCTTTACCCTCCTCTCTCTTCTCCCCTCGCCCACCCTTGCTTTCAGCATTTTGTTTCTCTGTGTTGATTCTGAGCTGTTGGAAATTCCACTCACATTGATCGTAAGCCGCTTTTCCCATGTGAGAATAACAACCAAACAAAGGAAATAGTAAACAAAACCCCGTCGGAAATGCATGTCTAAACACCACTCAGCACAACAAATAGAAAGGACAAGAGTTATGCCAATTTGTTTAACGTGAAAAGAGAGGGCACCACACACACACACACACACACACACTACACTACACTACGCGCACACGCGCGCGCGCGCGCGCACGGAAAGAAAAAGCAACGCTACCCCAAACACACGAAAAGGAAAACACCATTTAGAGAGGAACAGTAACTTAAGTGGAAAACAGATGAAAGATGAGAGACGAACAAAGACTTGCTAAGTGGGTTTTCACTTATTCTTCTTGTATCTCTCCTTTCTTGCTATGATACCCATCGACTGAGACTGGTTTCGCTTCAGGAGATATGTGTTTGGGAACAACAGCAGTAAAGAGACAGAGTAGTTCTTTGTCATGTACTGGAGGAAGGATCGATTTCTTTTTTACAGTGGAAAGATTTTTGACAAAATTTCGGGTGTGTTTTTAGAAAATGCATTTTAAAGAGTTGTGCCAATGAATGACTTGTGGGTTGACTTCAACGTGGTGACAGCCCTCATATAGTCCTTTGCGGTCGGCTGGGCAAAAAGCCACATTTCCTTTACCTTACCTTTCGATGGAGAGTAGCAGTCTAAAGACACAGAACAAGTGTAACAATATTAAGCACACAAACACAGCCCGGAAAGAAAGGAAGAAATGTGAAAGAAAAAACCATTCGTAAGCTGGCGTTCGGTTTGGAAGAGACTGTGACTACCCACAATGACTTGTATTGTCTGAACTTGAAGTTAAAACGACTCAGTCGCCATTCTCTGCTAGGTTTTGATTGACAGACTACGAAAGAAAGTCTACATAAATGTTTTCTCACATGTTAAAGGGACATTACTGACCGTTCTTCCTACCCGCGAGAGGACGCTATATTTGTTGCGTAGAGGAAAATAAACATACCATTTGATGGGTAAGAAATTCTTTTTTAGAGTTCCCTTTATTGAGACAGCTTTTATCTTCTTTATGTCGAAGATGAAATGGACTTTTAGATAGAAGGAAACCGGATTTAGAAAGAGAGGGGGTTAGTTACCTCCAAGGACATAGACAAAGTTCAGGACAAGACGCAATGGATTTCGATCTCTTGGGTCTTCTTCAGGCAAAAACAAATAACACTTAGGACAGCGGAAATGAAGAACGAGAAACCACTTATCTTCTCATATTCGTGAACGAACAAAATGGCCGCCGGGGCGGCCACACATACACATACACACACACATACCCCCCCCCCCCCCCCCTCCACACACACACACACACACACACACACACACGAAAGAGACACCGATGTTTACGGGTCAAATGAAGCAATAATTAGCGTGATAATATTTACTCAGTATGTAGTGCGCACATGCCTCAGATACAACATAAAGGTACCAAAGCGTGCGGTAATCGTTCCCTTTCCATTCTTCTACTGACGGATCAAACCTGTGTTGAAACGGAAATAGCACTATTTTGAGAGAAAAAAAAATGTAACTTCATCTAGCTCTTAGTCATACTGCCATGAACCTAGATATAACTCGGATAACTTAGGTTCAACATAACTGATTTTTCTTTCCATCATTGATTTTGATTTTTTTCTTTGCCTTTTGCTGGACTGTTGCTCCGGTGATCAGTATTGGAAAGTTATTCATAATACAAATAGCGCAAAATCGTGTCAAGTCACCTCCAGTTAATTCACAATGCAGAACAAATCAAATGCACATGCGTTGTCATTCTTACGCTAACTGCAGCCTGGAGAGTGTGTTTTGCGTCAATTGCTCAAGCATCTGAAGATGACACGCTTCTTGAAATTCTACTTGTTTGTTTTTTTGCGATATTTAATCAAATCAGCTTTATTTTGCGCAGTCTAGTGCATTCATTCGTATTCTGGCTTTCTTCAGTCATACAGCAGTCTCTTCCACTTTCTTGGAAAACAAAAGCCAGGAGAGACAGAGTTATCCCAGGCCTTGGGTAAGAATCGCACACATGGTAGATTGCTCGGATCCCTCACCTTTGGATCCTAAAGGAAGATGGGGACCACTAACCATTTTCTGCTTGCCCATTGAGTTAAGAGCACTCACTTTGGAAGCCACATGCCAGACGGGTCAAAGTCCAAATTACCTATGACCTATGACCTCGCTTTCTATTGGTGCGCACAGGGGGAGGGGAAAAGAAGAAAAAACATCAATGAGGCGTCAGTCCTTGGATTTTCACAGTAGAACACCATGACTGGGACATGAAACTTTTGATTACTTTAGAGGTGCATAAAGTGAAGAACTTATTTATCAGCTTATTTTGTACATGTTGGTCATAGAGAGGGTATATGACTTAAGACAATTGTTCAGAGATATCCCTATATTGGTTACTTTAGATGTGCATAAAGTGAAGAACTTGCTCACCAGCTTATTATGTACGTGTTGGACATAGAGAAGGTAGTTGACTTAAGACAATTGTTCAGAGATGTCGCTACACATGAAGATCACAAGACCAGACTGGGAGGAGGAGAAACTCAAACACTAGCCGGGAGTAGATTTCATTCTGACAAAGATAGAGTGAATTTAGCTGGCAACTACACACTAATACCCACCACGATCATTAACATACTGGCTTTCGCGCATCCATCATTAATGTCAGTAGGCTAGGTATACGCTTCAACACAAGAATGACAGATGAAGTATTCTATGAAGAATTGACAAGATAGCCACTCTCAGAATCAGTACTCCCGGACTCCACGAGGGTCATAGCCGTGGGGGTCACTGTAATAATGAACGCTGTAGGAGTTGTCTCCACCTAAACCGGCTGTGGGCAAGTGCTTGGGTTGTGGTAAAGCTCTTCCAGGCTCTGTTAGCAATGTTGTCTGGCCATCTTGTTTCCCTGTCTGCACTTGCCTCCTTTGCTTCTGCTCTGGAGGATGGTTTTGGAGAATCCGCTCGAGGCGATGACGAGACACATTAAGACAGCAGCTTTGCTCATGCTTTTCAAGTATTTTATTTATTTGTAAACGAAGTCATGTGCGCGTTACATTGAACACGTACTATCAAACGCCACCAACGTCAGCAGGCGGTGGTGCAGTGTCTCCCCAGGTGGGTTGCCTCATGGCGAACGGACATCACCACTGCTACCTGTAGTCCGCCAGAGCCGAGGTCTAGACAAGGCCATGCTGGGTTGACCGCATAGTAAGAAGCCAGATTGAGCACCATGGGGGTGAAGCCACCCGAAGGTATAGAAGATCAGACAACATACGTGAGGATATGGTTATGCACAGAAAGAAATGAAGAGGCATTTCGCCTACATTCGACTCGCATGTAGAGATGCACGTGACAACAGAGTGAACACAAGAGGGTGAGTGGGGAAGTGTAAGTATACACACTTGTTGCTTCACCACCTGATGATGAAAACAGAAAGTGTAGGTGGCAGGCAGTCAGCGCTGCTATAAGGAGCAGACTTAACAAGTTCTCGCTCCTACACTGACCACTAGTTTTTTTTGTTGTTTTTTTTTTTTTGTCCAACCTCTGCGCCACCTCAGAGGCGGCAATCCACAGGGAGAGCAGTCAATGTCGTGTCGTCAAGAGGCAACCCACCGGAGGAGACACTGCACTGCCGCCGAGTCACTTCAGTGGTGTTCAGTGGCGCCTGTTCTGATCTAACATACGCAGGACACCACCTACTAAGCCCCCTACTGACGACAATAATTGCTTAGTCGCGGAGCCGGCGTGAGTGAGCTCTCCCTCCGGAGGGCGCCACCACGTCCGTCCAACGACAGCCCCCATGGACTCGCCGATACCGGTGACCCCGACGGAACCAAAACCAAGACCACAGACGTGGAGAGGACATCGAAATTGAGGTCACCATGAGAGCAGGGCATGAAGGGCCACAGAATTTGAGACATTTTTTTATGCTGATCGATGAGAATGAGGATGATTAAGATGATGCTACGGATTTCCATTTCGGTCTGAGACTACATGACAGGGCTGTACTCTACGCTTCCTTTCATAATATATCCGGCGTCAACCAGGCCCGAGAGATACAGGCACCTGCAGTGTTGGTCAGGAAATTTGAGCAACACTCTCAGAAACGCATCCATTAAGTGGATGAAACTCGACTGTGTGGTCCCAGTCTTCCCAACTGAGCCCGCAGCAAACTCAACTCTGGGTAGGAGCCGGTCGGGGCAGAAAAAACCCACATGACTTCTGATGGGATTCGAACCCACGACCTCCCAGCCGGGAGTCCGCGACGCTAACCACTTCGCCACGGCGCCTCTCAAGGTGAAAAGTTCACCCAAGAGATCTGCTTCTGCGAGACAATGTGGTCTCAGATCCTTTTTCCTTTAAGCCAGCAGGTCGTTACGTATTGAAAACGTGCGTCATCAGTATGCTGTCTTCTGATGGCATGTATGACGCTTTCCGCTGCATGTGACGTCAACATTAGTTCTATTTCCAACAACACGTCATTTTCTGTCGTTAGCTCTGCTTTGTACAGATGGTCGAATATTGACAAAATGTAACTTGGACTTGGTCCCAGTTTGTGCATAAAGCATGACTAAAAAGCACTTTTCTTTGTGTAGAAAGCAAAAGTTGTAAGAGAGCGTAATCTTTGAAAAATGCGATATTTTTGTAACATGGATTTTTGGCACAAAGAAACGTTGATCACAGAGATATGTCCCAGAATGTTCAGTCACGTCTTTAAGCATGGAATGATGGGATTTTTTTTTTTTCTCAACATTTCTTTTTCTGCCAGACCTGACTTATAGAAGACGAACACACACACACACACACACACACATACGCGCGCGCGCGCGCGCGCGCGCGCACACACACACACACACACACACACACACACACACACGCGCAACGAAAGCAAAAGCTGTGTATGGCATAGACTCACTTGCTTACCGTTGTGGATCAAATAGGGAACATTTGTAAACGTACATATATAACAAACCGTCATAATGTCTATGTAAAACAACCTTCAGACTGTACGAGTCACATTTCCGGTTCGTTGAGGTGATGGCACTTGTTGACTAGATGCAGTAAAAGACTTGACATCTAAACCTGGTGATTCGTATGTTCCTGTGGTGGTTATTTGTCACTGGAAACAGCCCGGAACAATGTACTTAGGTGCATTGCAGAACAGTTTAGAAAGCTTTTAGGCTGCGGGGCGAATGGGTAGGATATCAAGTGGGATGGATGGCAGCACGTTACACTTTTCCGATGGGTCGATGTGATGTTCCTGCAGAATGGGGTTGTTTCTGTATAGACTGCTTCCGCTACGTCTCTCTATGTTTGTAGTACGTTCCCAGTGTGTGTGTGTGTGTGTGTGTGTGTGTGTGTGTGTGTGTATTTCTGTGTCGTTTTCTGCCTTAGTCTCTCCCCACGCGCGCGCGCGCGCGCGCGCGCCCGCACACACACACACACACACACACACACACACACACACACACACGCGCGCGCGCGCGCGCGCGCGCACGCACGAACGCATACACACACACACACACACACACACAGAAGCGCACGCGTGTGCGCACACACACAGAGACGCACACACAGGCAGACACACACACATACATCACATACATGTATCTATCTATCTATATGTGTGTATACACACATAGACACATGCACTCGCACGCACGCACACACACACACACTCTCTCACACACACACACACACACACATACGCGCGCGCGCGCGCGCGCGCGCGCGCAATCATTCTGATAATTCTGTTTTGAGTCTTTGTCGTTTGCTCCCGTCCCCCATATATTCCCTCCGTCGATCTCTCCCTCATACTCTGACACCATTTCTCGTGTTGGAGACCCAGCTTTTTAAGTCGCCATGCCATCGGCACAGCTGGACTTCTGTCCAAACCATCGAGCATCCATTTCGGAAGAGGATCATTGTATTGTAAACAACGCAAAAACGTATCGACATCCTTTATCGCCCTGCCGGTGCTCTGCTCGAACTGAACCTGGTAATTTTGTTCTAGGGGGACAATTTATTCCTACGACGAGGTGCAGGCAAGTTACGTTGCAGACGTGGGACTGACCCTTTCCCGAAGCTTGACCCCTTCTCGTTCTATGAAGGAACCGCTTTTGACCGACGCCACGACAAAAACGAGACAACATGAACAGTGCTCGTAACAGCAAGCTGGACGACAGTAATGAAGATATGAATCATTTACGTTAGAAGTGCGGCGCTTTTCATGGTCTGTAGATGGCTTCAAATGTGAAATCAGTGACTTGCAGCATACAAATGACACTCTGGAACACACACACACACACACACACACACACACCACACACACACACACACACACACACACACAGCAACAAAAACCAAGGACTTCAACGCCAAAATGGGTAACCTGGAAAAGAAATCCGACGATTGAGAGGGTAGGTCCAAACGAATCAAATCTGATATTCTATGGTATTCCAGGCAAGGGAAATAAGATAGTGAGGGGTTTATCTACGATGTAACCAGTGATCAGCTTTAGCTAAAGGATGCTACAGAGGTTAACCACAAATCCATCGACTGGGAGCCAAACCCATTCTCCAATCAGCGTTTGGTGCTTCTTCTACAAAAGAAATCTGAAACCTTGAAGGCAAAAGGGAAAATTGAAATGGCGTCAAGTCTTTTGTTGAGGACGTTCTGCTTTGGTGTCCGGGAAGCGAGACAGTAGTTTGGCTGAGTTCTGAAAAATGCCACAGGTGAAGGCATATAAGGGTACATGGTATACGACTATTTGCTTATAAATGGGAAACGTTGTCTTGAAGGTCACGATCCTCCAAGAGAAGGAGATTGAAGTGTTGGCCAGCTCCATTGTGTGAGGTACAGAAGAAATATCGGCACTTGCGACACCCCTTTATGTCGCTCACTCAATTACTCGGCAACATCGTGCGTGGCGTGCAGAAACCAAACGCTTGGTCTCCCTTTCGGAATAATCTAACAAATTCAGATTCCTTCGCGTGTGCTTTGATTTCTCATGTCTCTCGTTTGGTGTTACGGATGGGGAACGCGATGGTGTTATTTCCAACGTAAATGAGTAAAACACTGATTCATCTCATGAATCCAACTTCCAAATAATCGCCAGTGCATCATTTTCAGATCCTTTATGTCGTGGAATGTTAATGGTTTACGGTCAAAGCATATAAATTTAATAGTGGAAACTTTTTTTTTTTTTTTTTTTTTTTTTTTTTTTTTAGGAAGATTGGGTTTCTCCTTTATTCGTAGACTTTGAAATATATTGCAAGCCTTCTGTAAAATTCATTAGCCAAGGGAGAAATTGCGGGGGGAAGAATTTGTTAGATGCAGACGGAGTTTTGTCTTTTTGTTCGTAAACTACTCGAAAAATATATGAAGATGTATGTTCTTTCCTTATTGGCAACAGTTTTTGGGCCATTCAAGTCACCTTCTCAAGCGATGTCCTTATATTCCACGGGGGAACGTATCATAGTCACTTTGGTTGTGACCAGGTGAGAGATGTCTGACTGATTTGTTATCAACGGTTGATGATGTCTGTGTTAACCTTTTAGTGATCTGAATAATCGTATGTGAATTAAGCTTTTTAGTGATCTGAATAATCGTATGTGAATTAAGCTTTTTAGTGATCTGAATAATCGTATGTGAATTAAGCTTTTTAGTGATCTGAATAATCGTATGTGAATTAAGCTTTTTAGTGATCTGAATAATCGTATGTGAATTAAGCTTTTTAGTGATCTGAATAATCGTATGTGAATTAAGCTTTTTAGTGATCTAAATAATCGTATGTGAATTAAGCTTTTTAGTGATCTGAATAATCGCATGTGAATTAAGCTTTTTAGTGATCTGAATAATCGCATGTGAATTAAGCTTTTTAGTGATCTGAATAATCGTATGTGAATTTTTCTCCATTCCGCCTTGTAAACTACACTGCTGGATCTCTCTTTCAAAACTGCACAGCACGTTCATATTGCCATTCTTAAGCTTAATTGAAATACTTGCATTGTTGTTAAGTATGTACATGCCTGTGAATTTCCTCTCACTCTCTGTGTGAGCCCTGTGGGTTGGGCGATGCTTGGTAGAATAGACCCCACTGCCCTGCCATGCATGTCGTAAGAGGCGACTAAGGCGGGACCCCAGGAGTGCAGAACTCGGCGATGTTGGACCAGATGGCGTACATTATTGAACCGGATGGTGTGCACTCAGAAACCACAGCACCACGCAGCTACAGCCAACATGACAAACCACAAAACACATTCTTCAGGACTGTGGGGACCTGCAGTGTCTGGGAATAGGATATGGCCGCAGCTGGTGCCCATCAATGACAATCAATGACAAGCTGTACGGGTCTGTGGAGGCCCTGCAGAGGACCCACCAGATTCATTACAGAATCCTGTCTACAGATATGATAGGCGATCGAGAAGAAGAACAAGAAGAACTCCCTGTGTCTCTATTCCTCCTCCTTTCTACCCTGAAACTGTTTGCTTTCTGTTCACTTCCTTTTTTACTGTTCATATACTGTCATTCTCAGGCTGACTGCTATCAGGAGAGCACTGTTTTGTCCATTTGTTGTTTACTATTTGTAACGGCTGAGGATGACGTATTTGTCGAAAATGTATTTGCCTGTTTTATGTCGAACATAAAATCTGCGTTACTTGACATCTGTTCTTTCGCGTGTGCATTTGCATTTTGGCCCGTTTCAGTCATTTTTCATTCTGTTTCATATTCTTTCCTGCTTGCAGATAATGCAGCTTTGCTTTCTGAGACCGTGCTTGGTCTGCTGAGACAACGTTAAGATTTGAAATATTCAGCTGAGCTAGAATAAAGGTCAGACCTGATGAAAGTAAAACTGTGGTCTTTAGCAATTTTTTTTTTTTTTTTTTTTTTTTTTTTTTTTGCAACTTGGAAGAGTTGGCTTTATAATGGTTTTGTGGTGCTTTTTCTAAATGTTTGAAAATACATCGGAATATTTTTGTCAACTTGCTTGAGTGTGATTGCTTCAAGTACAGACATTTCCAGCGTTGCCCTTGATGTAATATGTGCTAGGACGAAATCATTTGTTTGAAAAAAAACAGTTCCGTGGATGTTTTTTTGTCGAAATGTTTCATGTTCAGATACCGTTTATTGTACAGATTGGATAAGAATTTTGCGTTTTAGACGAGACGGCTGTCGTATAGTGTGTATCAGATCATTAACTGGGTGAAAATGTTGGATGTAGAAACTGGAACACTACACAATTAGTTTATGATGAAACGAACAGGCGTCACATCCACATAAACCCTGCAATTGTGAGCATCCATCACTGGTTAACGCTATTAAAAACAAGTAATGATAGATTACCATGAACAACCAATGATACATAACTTAATCTGGACTGGAGGGGCAGAAATTCTTTGGGTATAAAATGTAGGTATAAGCTTACGTGAGCTGGAATTAGTCACGCGTGGATATATTACAAGCAGAAGTTACATAATATTTACAAACCTTTCACAACAAAAACTGGCTGATAATAAATGGGCAGCATGGGAAGTCATATTCAAATAAATGATAGGTCTCACATATCTAAAATTAATAGCTCTTCGCATTTAGTGGATAAATGCATCTCGTTGAAGATAAAGAGACATCAATGATTTGTTTTAACTAAATGCAGACTTGGAGTTCCCAAAATGATATGCATGCCTGTCGTTCCAAAAATGTACGTGGTAATGAATCTCTTCCCTATGTAAACAGACCGTTGATCACGACATTCATTTTGTTTTGTAGTGTCCTGCTCCTGACTATCATATCTTCGTTCAAAATTGATTCCGTAGAAATTCCATAATGAGCCATATCTGTTATGTTTTGCTGGCCACTGTCATCAAACAATGAGACTGTAGTTTCGTAATGCAACTTTTTTGATAAAAAAAAAAGTCATTGTAATGTGAGTGTTTTCAAGCCAGTTTAAAAAGACTCGTGGTATCGTTGCTTATATGTTGATTTTTTAAAGGGAGTGAGTGGAAGGGTAGACTTCTTTCGCCTTTTTCGTATTGAGTTATGGTGTGAATATAGCATCCCTTTTATACACACAAACCAAAACTGTTGCCTGTTGTGACTTGTTTGTCAAAAAAAAAAAAAAATTGCTCTGTATCGGAGATGTTACTGTGTCGTCTTGTGAAAGGCACTGAGAAATTTTGAAGCTATTAATTCCTGTCTCCCTCCCTCCCTCCCTCCCTCCCCCTCTCCCTCCTCTCTCTTCCCCCCCCCCCCCCCCCCCCCCCCCCCCCCCCCCCCCCCTCTCTCTCTTTTGCTCCCCTCTTTCTGTCCCTCCCTCTCTCTCTCTCTCTCTCTCTCTCTCTCTCTCTCTCTCTCTCGCTCATCTCCCTCTCTCTCTCTCACTCTCTCTCTCTCTCTCTCTCTCTCTCTCTCTCTCTCTCTCTCTCTCTCTCTCTCTCTCTCTCTCTCTCTCTCTCTCTCTCTCTCGCTGCCCCTCTCTCACCTCTTCTTTCTTTCTCTCACTCTCTCTCTCTTGAAAAGCGAAAACGGGAAGCCACACGAAGTAATCCGACATTCCTGATCCCGGATTTCTGCAACGAATAATAGTAAAACCGCCCACTTAGAATGATTCATTGTCAGCACTCTTGGCGTCGATCCTCAGTTTTTTTTTTCTCTTTTAAAGTAGTGAAAACCGATGAGCCTGAATCCAGGACACAGCTGGCAAATGGCAGAAACACAGGTGATCCCTCAAGTGACTGAACCGAGTTTCCCTCAACGCCCATCTTGCGCCGAATTTGAGAAGACAAACTGACTGCTCGCTCTTCGTTTTCATTGTTTATGAATGTTGTTCACTTTGTCTGGAGAAGACCCAAGAGGTCGAAACGCGTCGCGTTTTGAATTGTGATGTGATTGTCCCTGTTGTTTTGGTAGGACTTGATACTAATTCGTTTGAAATGTGTTTCAATTTCTGCCTGCAGTCGCCTCAGTTTGAAACTGAAAGAGTTTGCTGTGCATCAATAATTCTTTTTGACTCTGTGACAGGGAAACAGATGTAGCCAGTGAATCGCGACAGTAATCAGATCTCGCATCTCTATGTGGGCGAAGAGCGAAGAAATCCAAGAAAGAAAGAGTGAAAGGTCAAATAGACGAAGGAGAGAATACAGAATATGAAGGGCTTGTTGTTGTTGTTGTTGTTGTTGTTGTGCTTATTTATCAGATCTGCTCGAGAAGTTGCTGAGAGACATCGTTCCTTTTTCTATTCCATACTGGCGAGGCACAGGCGTATTGTGACAGATACTTGGGTAGTCAGGCATGTTCACAGCCTTCTGCATTTAGCATGTGCAACCGAGCAGACGCATTGTAACCGGTCCAGTCCTTCGTGTTGTCCACGTGAGGCGTCTTCAGTCTGTGTCTAGTACATCCTCCCCTTACTGTATCCTGTAGGACAGTCCTGGACATGGAGTCATGGTGAAATGCATGTTCATCCATTACTGTACCTCCTACAATGGTTTGGTACATAGAGTCGTGGTGAAATGCATGTTCAAGCACTACTGTACCTCGTACAATGGTTTTGTACATAGAGTCATGGTGAGATACTTGTCCGCCCTCCACTTTACTCTGTAGAATGGTCGTGGACGGACGGAGTCATGGTCAGATACACGTCCACCCTCCATTGTACCCTGTAGAACAATCTCGGACAGGGAGTTATGTTCAGATACATATCCACCATCCCTCCACCCCGTACTCTCTGGAATGGTTTTAGAAAGGAGTCATAGTCAGATACATATACACCCTCCACTGTACCCTAATGGCCTTGGATGCAGGATTATAGTGTTGCACATAACCACCCTCTACCGTAGCTTGTAGAACAGTCTTGGACAAGAGTCATGGACGATTCATGTTCACCCTCCACTGCACTCGTAAAATGGTCTTGGACAGGAGATGCATGCCCACCCTCAGCTGTACCCTGTAGAATGGTCTTGGACGGAGAGTCATGGGTGAGGTACTTGTCCACCCTAACCTGCAGTATGTATGATGGTCTAGAACCGGGTGTCATGGCGAGGCCCTTGGACATGGAGTCAGAGTGATATGCAAGTTCACCAACCACTGTACCCCGCACAATGATTTTGTACATGGAGTCATGGTGAGATACATCTCCACCCTCCACTGTACCCCTGTAGAATGGATTTGGAAAGTATATGGTGGAGGGTGGATATGTATCTGACCATGACTACCCTCACCTTAACGTGTAAGACGGTCTTGAATTGAATGTCGTGGCGAGATACGTCTACCCCACTGTGTCCTGTCCCCCCCCCCCCCCCCCCCCCCCCCCCCCCCCCGCCCTCCCGCTGTACTTAGTAAAATGGTAGGTTGGGGAGTCACGGTGAGATACATGAAAAAGTTGTACAAACACGTTTATTATATATTATTGTGAAAAAAATGACATTATTCCAGTTCAGCAAGCTGGATTCAGAAAAGGGCGTTGCACAACTGATCATTTAGTGAAACTAACTTCTCATATAAAAAAGCAATTTTCACGCAGAAAAAGTACACTAGCTACATTCTTTGATGTAAAGAAAGCATACGACCGTGTTTGGCATGCTCGATTATTGTATAAACTGAAAAATATTGGCATTTCTGGGAATATGTATGATTACATAAAAAAACTTTCTGGAAGGAAGAAATATATGTACACGATTGGAAAAATATATTCATCATTCAGGAAAATAGATATGGGGTATTCCCCAGGGTTCTGTGTTATTGCACCTTTATTATTTACGATCCTTATACATGATCTCCCAAAGGCATTGTCAAAAACCACCAATGTAGTGCAGTATGCAGATGATATTGCCATTTGGATTAATACTTCATTAAGGAAGCACTCGAATAAAAGGGCAGTAAAATTTGTACAGACAATGTATCAAGGAGAATTGGACAGATTGTCTGCTTACATGAAAGAGAACAGTCTTGAATTATCTGGTGAGAAAACTTGTTTAATGCTTTTTAATAATGGCGAAAACCCAAAGGTTCTTCCCAACCTTATTCTTGACGACAATGTTCTACAATATAAGCAAACAGTCAAGTTCTTAGGAGTGTTTTTAACACCGAAGCTGAACTGGAAAAAGCATATTGGAAATTTGATAGATAAAGCTAGGAAAAGATTAAATTTGCTCAAAATTATGTTGTCAACCATGGGGTCAAGACTGTACCGCACTTTTACATTTATATACATCGTTAGTCCGATCAAAATTAATATACGGACAGGAAGTATACTTCTCTGCATCTAACTACCTTTTAAAGAAACTGCAAAGCTTAGATAGTAAAGCTTTAAAATTAGCTTTGGGTGTTCCAGTGCACACAAACACAGTGAAATGCTATAAGGAGACAAACATTTTACCTCTTAATGAACAACGAACGTTGGATGTGTCCAAATACGTTGTAAGAGGCCTATCTAAAAAAAACTCTGTTAGTGATGAAATTCTTATGGATTCCAACAAGGAATACCCCAAAAGGTCTAAAAATATATCATACATAGAGCCAATTAGAATTTCACTTGTGAGCTTATGTCAGAATGTAGTATTGATATTGATGCAATTTCGGAGGTTCCTCCTATTGTTCCTCA
>JADBJO010010377.1:60942-68442 GCA_016801955.1 Conus betulinus
TGGCGAGATGAGTACGGCATCGTCAAAATTGTCTTGTTCTGCGCGTTTTTCATGTTCTTTTCCTTTCTATCTCCATTTTCGTTCTTTGTATGTCATTCGCTACCCGAGTGACGGGGGACAGTATCACGTGGCTCAGAATCATCTTCGCTGTGGCCATGAGCTCGTTGACGTTCGCCGGAAATGAACCCATTATGGTCTAAAACTTGTTCGCAGGTGTAACGAAAAGTTTTAACTCCCCGAATGGTTTAACTCCTAGGGAGTTAAAATGTTCAGCTATAAATTTTAATTCCCTGGGAGTTAAACTAGAATATAAAAAACTATCTCCCTCTGTGTTTCAGTTTGACCCCAGGGGAGTTATTCTGACATACCACCAGAATGATGACTCCCACCCACCACCACCACCCACTCCCCGCACCTCGCTACCACCCATGCATCTTATATATATATATATATATATTTTTTTTTTTTTTTTTTTTTAAGTTTATTTCGAAATGTGTGTTAGGTCTTCAATGTGTGTGTGTGTGTGTGTTCTTACACTAACTTGCCAGATCAAGACTTGTCAGGTAGAATTGTTTCCTTCGATATTATTGGTTTTCTGTGAATTAGTCACGTGTCCTGAATTTTATTGAAAAATGTCTGTTTTTCTGATTGGCTGGCCGACTTTCATTTTTAGCTTGGCACACGCACACCACCACACCTGTGACGAGTCACTTGACAACTTCATCAGATCGGTCCCAAGCAGCCACCTCTTGTACAAATTGTACAAAAACAGCCCCCCCCCCCCCCCCCCTTCTCCATCCCATGTGTCTCACACAAATTTCTAATCTATACCAACCCTTTTTGTCCTTCCCTCTCTCCGAGACGTAGCGAGTCAATACAAACAATTTTACGTCACGTCGCGACTATTCGTCATTCTCTCCCCACCTTCCTTACCCTCTCCTTACCCCCCCCCCCCCCCCCCCCCCCCCCCCCCCCCCCCCCCCCCCTAATTTGGCGGCATGACAATGACAATGAAAAATTGAGCATGTTCTATTTCTACACCATTTGTGTAATGGCCTTCACTTATGGGTGACGGTGTGATAGTCGCATAGAATCCATGAGAGAGAGAGAGAGAGAGAGAGAGAGAGAGAGAACGCCAAAGACTGAAGGTACAGTATTTCTACCAAAGGCATCAAACCATTCATTCATGTATAAACAAATTTTACATACATACAATTTATATACAAAAAGGCATGGTAAAATATCGAGGACATGCATAGATGAGCACATGAATAAGTACACGGACATTTCCTTTCCCTATGATGATGATGATCATGAACATTAAATCCCCTTCTCCATTCTCTTACAGAAAGACATCTGGGAATAGGTGGGTGGGGAGTCATCTTAGTCATGATCAGATTAACTCCCTCACTGTTACAAAGTAACTCCCCGGGAGTCAAAAAACAACGTGTACACATTAACTCCCAGGATAGTTATTCTAAACTGTGAAAAACTGACTACCCGTAGTGGGCGGGGGAGTTAAACTTTTACACGCCTGGAGTAACTCCCGGGAGTTAATCTGTACTAACTCCCAGGGGGGTCATTCTGTTACAGGGTGGGAGTTAAGTCTGATATATGTACAAAATGACTCCCCCTTTAATGTTTCAAGAATTTTGTGAGACTTATACAAAAAAGATTTTAGAACATTTTGAAGTTTTACTGAGTGGAGTTATTTTGGTACATGGTGGGAGTCATTCTAGTTTTTAACTCCCAGGGAGTTAAAATTTACATACGATCAGTTTAACTCCCTGGGAGTTAAACCATTCTGTGAGTTAAAACTTTTCGTTACACCAGAGTCGTTGGCCCGCTCGAAAAAATGAAAGTGAAAGTGTTTGTTTGGAATCTGAAACATGTAATTGTTTGACACTGTACCTCTTCGTTTTAACGCAATTAATTTTAACCCGTAATCACCCCGTGCAGAGGTGGGAGGTGCTGTCAATAACCTTTGGCCGACACTGCCTTGAAACCGACACCAGCTTCCATTCTGGTTGGACGCTATTGTCAAGAGAGAGAAAGAGTTCTACATCGAAAGGACGATTTCTTATTTCCTATCGATAATATGATCAGTTCAAACCGACACCAGCTTCCATTCTGATTGGACGCTATTGTCAAGAGAGAGAAAGAGTTCTACGTCGAAAGAACGATTTCTTATTTCCTATCGATAATATGATTAGTTCAGATCTACCACACACTGTATCATCAATATAGTCTGCAAGATTGACAACATTGATGGATGAAGATTGACAACATTGATTGATGAAGATTGACAACATTGATTGATGAACCAGTCATGTTTAAGTACCCAGGCACATAGTCATGCTGACCATCCTCATTTACACGCACGCACACACACACACACACACACACACACACACACACACACACACACACACACACATTTCGAGATGTGAAAAGAACATCTTTTCTTGTATGATTAGTGTAAATTGCCGTACTATTATCAATTTTCCTTCGAGCGTGAGCGGCTAAAAAGGTTGAATGTAGAAGAACTAATTGAATGGGACGTTTGCATGATCGAACTAACTGTTATACATTATAACAGTACAAAGATTATGAATATATTTAAGCGTGTCTTCATGACATGTGTCACAATTTGATAAAGTTCAT
This sequence comes from Conus betulinus, assembly GCA_016801955.1. NCBI lineage: Eukaryota > Metazoa > Mollusca > Gastropoda > Neogastropoda > Conidae > Conus > Conus betulinus. The sequence continues at coordinate 63,607 of JADBJO010010377.1, forward strand.
GACAGTACGTGAGAATAAGAACCAGACTGTTTCAGATGAAGATAGCGACATTTACCTTCAGTAGCGTTTTTCTTCTTTTTTTTTTATTTTTTAAAGGAACTGAGAATGTGGACTTGAACTGAAAACGTAGACTGGAATTGAAAATATAAATTGGAACTGAAAATGTGGACTGGTACTGAAAACATGAATAGGAACTGAAAATGTGGACAGGAACTGGAAAAAAAAAAGGATTGCATATCTTCAGATCTACAATATTCTTTCAAAATCTCTGAATCACTGTTTTTTTTTTTTTCACTCATTATAAAGCTGTCTTTAAAAAGAAAAAAGCCTGGTTAGTATGCAGAGTGAAACAGCAATCTGGTATTTTGAAGAATTTGTGTTTGTTAGTGTGTTAATAGCGTTGCATGTGTAAATATGTACGCTGTATACCATCAGACACTACCTCCCTACCTCCCTTTTTCTTTTTTTTTTTTTTTGTGACACGCTTTATAGATTCAACACGGCTTGTCCACGTTGTAAAAAAGTGCTTGCATTATTAGTTTTGACATGAACTGCTTTATCTGTGTCTGATCACACCTTGGAAGTTTTGGTTTGATTTAATTTGCACGCGTTTTGTTTTGATTGAGGCATGTTTATTATGGGTATTACGGAAAGTAAGTATCCAGAAATGTAAAGCTTCACACGGGATTACCGTTCCTGTAAACTTGTTGCAACTCAGAGAGTAAAACGCCAAACATAAACATTTCTGTTTCAGGGTGTTTGAAAGATCTATAAATGTGTGTCGTGTGACCTGTCTGGGGCACCTAAACACCATTTTCGCCCAGGTAAGACGAAGTGGAGAGGAGTTGCTACAGTCACACACAATGAAGACATTTCTGTATGTTGGGTATGAATCAAACACGACTGTGATAGGTACCAGAATTGCCTGGCGCACGTGACAGACGATCAGTTCGTTGATTTGTTTATATGATTCGTAAAGTTGTGACCGTTGTGTTCGATATATTCACAGAAACGGTGTCAATGTCACCAAACAGAATGATATCACTGTCTGGCACTGCAAGATCCGTCATTACATCGACATTGCCAAACCGTTCAATGTTTGCTTCTGTCGTGTCACATGTCCCTTGACGTCTACATGGTATGCCCCGTGCGTAGCCTGCACCCTACGTCAACACATCGCAGGCTGCCAAGGGTGGTGCAGGATTGCTGCCAGCTGGTTTGTTCGGCAGTTGAGGATAGCGCTTCTCTGGGTCCCACCCCCGCGCCTTCAGCTGTACCTTTTTCCAGACGTGTGCATATAAATCCAGTCATTCATGCTTTAGTTTCATTTCTATCCTCAGTGATTCAACGTAACATCATTCTAGTCTGTCCAATTATTTAACGAAACTGATTGTAAAAATAATAGGTGTAAACCGTTGTCTTTTCCGATCCAAGGATCGCGGCGAATAACTTCATAATTGGGAACCAAGGGGTCGGATCAAGAATTTGTTCTCTTAGTCGTGTTTCAGAGAAACAGAGAGGTTGAAACGTCTACCACAATTGTCCGTGACTACCACTGTACCATCTGTTTATTGCATGCATGATTAAAATCTAACTCCCCAATGCGCAGTCCTTCTTTCGAAGGCCGGTTAGTAGAAGTTTGAAAAATAGAGGCCCATGCAGTCGAAGAAGAAGAAAGAGAAGAAGAAGAAGAAGAAGAAGAAGAAGAGAAGAGAGAGAGAGAGAGAGAGAGAGAGAGAGAGAGAGAGAGAGAGAGAGAGAGAGAGAGAGAGAGTATTCGTCCAGAAGCTATGGCTCCATATATAAAAAGGACGTATCAATAACACCTTTTTTTGTTATGGTCTATACTTAAATGAGCATGACAGGACAAATACACAAGTGATAGTAGGGTACAACTGTAGGGTATCAATAACATTTTGCGATTATGATCATATCTAAATAAGCACAGTAGGTCTTTTAAACTGGTTACAAAACGACACAACAGCACTGGGTGATTGAAGTGACGTGTACAAATGCAATACTAGACTATATATAATGTTTTTTATTCGTTGATGACATTAGGCAAGAAAGCCTAAGTAACACATTTTGGGAATAGGTTTTTGCTGAAGGCTAGTAAGCACAGAACATTACAAAACAAAATGTGTTTCATCTTCTTTATATCTTCACACGGTAGTCCCAACAGATCGGCAGTCCATACAGATTCTGACATGAGGCGTGAACATTGATTTCGATTCATCAAATTTAAGTGTGGTCCACATACATCTTAAACAGTTTTCAATACTCATTCAAAGACATTCCTCATAAAACATATTTTACTTTGAATTATCTTACACATCAACACACTACGACATTCACATTCTTGGTCCTATAATCTTTCAGCTTTTGGCGAAAAGTTTTTACATATGCGTTTATCTCATCGACTTCCTAATATTCGTATTTGCATCCAAACCCAGTTCACACAGACATGACTGAACATGATGCTATACCCAGGTACTTTTTCACCTGAGGTGTAAATAAAATAAAATGAATTTTTTTTTTTGCCGTTTCAACCAGTAGCGAACGCATTTAAATGCATTTTTTTAAAATAAAATAAATATCTATTGTTTCTCTGCAAATTACATCATTTGATGTTCTTATTTCTTTCCCTCAAACGTTCTTGAGCCCTAGTTCCACCGTTTTTTTTTTTTTTTTTTTTTTTTTAAGAAGAATATTATTTGTTTCATCGGGGGAAAAACAGGGAATACGGACGTTATTCGCAAACAACAACAACAACAACAACAGCAACAACAACAACAACAAAAACAACCCTCCCGAAACGAAGAAGAAAAAAAACAATAACAAAGAAACAAACGCTTTTGTGCTTCCATTATGAATATTTGAATGAAAGAGCAAGGAAACGTTTTTTTTGTACATAGAGAAAAAGGTGTTGCGTTGTTTGGTTGAATAAGAACTGTTGTACTCGGGGAAAAATGTATTATTAAGGACTTATATACATACAATATTTACTGTCCCCTCTTTCCATCCGTCGTTCATTTTCTTTCACCATTCTCTCCACAAAGCAGACATTTGGAATCCTGGCTTTACAGGCGAGGACCTGCTGATGTTGATCCCAGGCTGTCTGTGGGATTAGCCCTAACCGCTTGTCCATTAGGGAACAGCCGACTCCCTGGCCAAGCGGATCAGATGGAAGGCCCATCAAAGCTAAGTCTGGTGCATCCATCTCACTGCAGTAGGCAGGTTGTGGTAAAGCAACCTCCGATTCGAAATAAAACATTATGCTTCTTTCACACATTCTGCATCACAGTCATTGTGGCAAAAATCACAACAACAACAACAAAGAAACAAACACATATAACAACAACTAGAACACCAACCAACCAACCAACCAAACCAACCAACAACCAACGGACAACCAACCAACGGAACCAACCAACCAACCAACCAACCAACCAACCAACCAACCAACCAACCGATCAATCAACCCAACAACCAACCAACCACAACCGATCAACAACCAATCAACCAACCCAGCAACCAACCAACCAACCCACCAACCAACCAACCGATCAACCAACCCAACAACCAACCAACCGATCAACCAACCAATCAACCAACCAGCAACCAGCCAACCAATCAACCAACCAACCAACTAATAAACCAACCAACCAGCCAACCACCAACCCAACCCAACCAATCAATCAACAACCAACAACCAACAACAACCAACCGATCAACAACCAACCAACCAACCAACCAACCAACCAACCACCACCACCAAACCGATTAACCAACTACCAACCAACCAACCAACAACCAACCAACCAACAAGTCAACCAAACGAGCAAGCAAGCAACCAACCAACAACCAACCAACCGATCAACCCACCACCAACCAACCAACCAACCAACCAACCAACCAACCAACCAACCAACCAACCAATCAATCAATCAACTAACCAACCAACTAATCAACCAACCAACCAACCACCAACCAACCAACCAACCTATCAACCAACCCATCCAACCAACCAACCAACTAACCAACCATCCAATCAACCATCCAACCAACCAACCAACCAACCAACTGATCAACCAACCAACCAACCAACCAACCAACCAACCAACCAACCAACAAACCAACCAACAAGCAAGCAAGCAAGCAAGCAAGCAAGCAAATCGAGTACAGGTATAGATGCACCGGCAAACCAGTCAGTCAATCGATGAATAAAATGACACAGTTCGGAAAGATTTCCTTCGTATGCCCTCTTTTTACACACAAGACCTTTACTCTAAAAAGCTCAAAAATGGTTTAGTGTGAAACATAGCCTAACTGTTCTGACAATGAAACCGAACCTAACGTTACAATGAAACATCTTTCAGCACTCGATGATAAGAAAAATGTCAAAGAAAACAGGTAAGAAAAAGGTATCTTTTCCGCTATGTAGTGATGCTTTAGAAGAAAGGGTAAGTTACACACTCATGTGTGCAAACAAATTTGAATCAACTCATTTTGAAGAAGAAAAAAAAATCACGTATATCGGATGCCCAAGAATCCTTTCCTTGTAATTTTAAACCGAGTAACATTTTATGCGCCTTACATGTTTATTTTTCTTCATTCACATGCAACATTGGTACATCGCAATGAAATACGAGATGTCTATGTTGTTGTTATTGTTGATGTTGCTGTCTATGTTGTTGTTACTGTTGGTGTTAATGTTTATATTGTTGTTACTGTTGATGTCGTTGTTCATGTTGTTATTGTCGTTGTTGATGCCTCCCTCTATGGTGTTGTTGTTGTTGTTGTAGATGTTGTCGCTATCTTATTGTTATTGTTGAT
>JADBJO010010378.1:0-2500 GCA_016801955.1 Conus betulinus
TATCGATCGATCGACTCGATAGATCAACCTACCTACCTACCCTACCTACCTACCTACCTACCTACCTACCTACATACATACCTATCTATCTATCTATCTATCTATCTATCTATCTATCTATCTATCTATCTGTAAAGCAACAGATAGAGGGGTTGACAGCCAGAACCCAGTATGCTCACTTTTTTGCAAATTTTTTTTAAAACACGGAACTATCTTTTCCAGTGTGATCTTCAACCTGTAAACTTCTTTTGGTCATGGTATTCACTTTTGATCAGTACCCATTAAAACCAAAACCCGCTATTTTCAAATGGTGAGGTAGCTTTTCCCTAAACCCCTTTACTCTACATGCTATGTTTTACCCAATTTGTATGAGCAGCAATTGTCACACACAGTGACTGCCAGAATCCTGTATCTTGAAACGAACGGGATTCTAGCTGTCAGAAAACACCGGTGATTTGGAAGAGTAAGCTACCATGTCTGGAGATAAGTGTAGTTCGGTGAGATTGCACTACGAAAAGGAAAGTCACTGTGTCAGGGAAAACCCAGTGTGTCCAGCTGCTGGACTGTTGCTGTCAGGATTTTGTTTAGAGTCTGACGGGAAGTGGACCTGTAGCTGAGTTCCAGAGTGTAGTCACCTAACCGAATAAACTTGTTGTTTGTTGCTGCTGTATTTTGATATTATGATCTAAACAGCGAAACTGCTGTTGCTTTATTTTGTGTGTGTGTGTGTGTGTGTGTGTGGTGTGTGTGTGTGTGTGTGTGTGTGTGTGTGTGTGTGTGTGTGTGACATTATTACACACAGTGACAATGGTCCATCATTGATGACACAGAGTGATAATACCGTTCATTGATGACACACAATGGATCATCAATGATAACACAGTGGGAATGGCCCATTCATTCGTAACACAAAGTGACAATGGCCCATCATTGATGACACACAGTGACAATGACCCATCATTGATGACACACACAGTGACAATGACCCATCATTGATGACACACAGTGACAATGACCCATCATTGATGACACACAGTAACAATGGCCCATCATTGATGAAACACAGTAACAATGGCCCATCATTGATGATACACAGTAACAATGGCCCCATCATTGATGATACACAGTAACAATGGCCCATCATTGATGATACACAGTAACGATGGCCCATCATTGATGACACACAGTAACAATGACACATCATTGATGAAACACAATAACAATGGCCCATCATTGATGACACACAGTGACAATGGCCCCATCATTGATGATACACAGTAACAATGGCCCATCATGATGAGACACACAGTAACAATGACCCATCATTGCGAAACACAGTAACAATGGCCCATCATTGATGGCACACAGTAACAATGGCCCATCATTGATGACACACAGTGACAATGGCCTATCATTGACGAAACACAGTAACAATGGCCCATCATTGATGGCACACAGTAACAATGGCCCATCATTGATGACACACAGTGACAATGGCCCATCATTGACGATACACAGTAACAATGGCCCATCATTGATGACACACAGTGACAATGGCCCATCATTGACGAAACACAGTAACAATGGCCCATCATTGATGGCACACAGTAACAATGGCCCATCATTGATGACACACAGTGACAATAGCCCATCATTGACGAAACACAGTAACAATGGCCCATCATTGATGGCACACAGCAACTATGGCCCATCATTGATGACACACAGTGACAATGGCCCATCATTGATGACACACAGTAACAATGACCCATCATTGATGAAACACAGTAATAATGGCCCATCATTGATGACACACAGTGACAATGGCCCATCATTGATGATACACAGTAACAATGACCCATCATTGATGAAACACAGTAACAATGGCCCATCATTGATGACACACAGTGACAATGGCCCATCATTGATGATACACAGTAACAATGGCCCATCATTGATGACACACAGTAACAATGGCCCATCATTGACGAAAAACAGTAACAATGGCCCATCATTGATGGCACACAGTAACAATGGCCCATCATTGATGACACACAGTGACAATGGCCTATCATTGACGAAACACAGTAACAATGGCCCATCATTGATGGCACACAGTAACAATGGCCCATCATTGATGACACACAGTGACAATGGCCCATCATTGACGATACACAGTAACAATGGCCCATCATTGATGACACACAGTAACAATGGCCCATCATTGACGAAACACAGTAACAATGGCCCATCATTGATGGCACACAGTAACAATGGCCCATCATTGATGACACACAGTGACAATGGCCCATCATTGATGATACACAGTACAATGGCCCATCATTGATGACACACAGTAACAATGGCCCATCATTGACGAAACACAGTAACAATGGCCCATCATTGATGGCACACAGTAACAATGGCCCATCATTGATGACACACAGTGACAATGGCCTATCATTGACGAAACACAGTAACAATGGCCCATCATTGATGG
>JADBJO010010378.1:17500-30000 GCA_016801955.1 Conus betulinus
TGTGTGTGTGTGTGTGTGTGTGTGTGTGTGTGTGTGTGTGTGTGTGTGTGTGTGTGTGTGTCTCTCTCTCTCTCTCTCTCTCTCTCTCTCTCTCTCTCTCTCTCTCTCTCTCTCTCTCTCTAATTACATATTGTTTTATTCTTTCTGAATTGCTACGTATCCATTGTTGTATATGTGTTGATGTGCAGTTGTGTGCAATGTTTTTTTTCATATATTTACATTTGAGGGTTGGATAACCAACAACAAACAACAACAACAACGACAACAACAACAACAACAACAACAACAACAACAACAACAAAACCACTGTACTTGTGATTATTTCTTTCCCTTACTAAATATTTCGTTCGTTCGTTCATTCTCTGTGAAAAAAAATATCAGTTGTTAGTTAACTCCCTTAAAATTCAATGTTGACATCTTACACCGATGATATGGGAGATGCTATAACCGGCTGCACGCAATTGGGCCCCTGTCATTGTGCATGATCAATGATGGGTTGCTCCCACCGTCAGTCCTCAACAATACACCATTGGCATGAACTGACAACAATACAACATTGCCATGTACTAACAACAATACAACAGTGCCATGAACGGACAACAATACAAAATTGTCATGAATGTACAATACAACATTGTCATGAACTGCAAAAACACAACAATACGACACTGTCATGATCTGAAAACAATACAACGTTGTCATGAACTGACAACAATACAACATTGTCATGAACTGACAACACATACAACACTGTCATGAACTGACAACAATACAACACTGTCAACAATACAACACTGTCATGAACTGACAACAATACAACATTGTCATGAACTGACAACAATACAACATTGTCATGAACTGACAACAATACAACACCGTCATGACCCAACAACAAGGATGGGTCACGGTCAGTCCATGTCATTAACAGTGGGTCGCTGACTCTGTGTCCCATCTATAATGGGGACTCCTTTTTTAGTCATCAGTTTGGCACCACTGTCACTCTCAGTCATCAATGACAGGCCATTGTCATGCTCAGTTACTAATGGACCAATGTCCCTGTGTTTCATTAAAGAGGGCCGTTGTCCCTGTGTGTCATCAATGAGAGACAGTGGGTGTCAGCAACGAGGGCCAATGTCTCTGTGTTTCATTAAAGAGGGACAATGTCCCTGTGTGCCATCAACGAGAGACAACTGTCAGTGTGTGTCAGCAACGAGGGCCAATGTCGTGTGTCATCAACGATTGGTAACAGTCAAAGTGTGTCAATAATGAGGGTCGATGTCCCTGTGTGTCATTAATGATGGGCCAACGTCCCTTCGTGTCATTAATGATGGACAATGTCCTTGTGTGTCATTAATGATGAACCAATGACCCTGTGTGTCATTAATGATGGACCAATGTCCTTGTGTGTCACTAATGATGGACCAATGTCCCTGTGTGTCATCAATGATGGACCAATGTTGCTGTGTGTCTTTAATGAGGGCCAATGTCCCTGTGAGTTATCAACAACGATTGGCAGCAATCAAAGTGTGTCATTAATGATGGGCTAATATCCCCTGTGTGTTAATAATGATGGGCCAATGTCACTGTGTGTCATCAATGAGAGCCAATGTCACTCTGTGTCATCAATGAGAGCCAATGTCCCTGTGTGTCACAAATGAGGGCCAATGTCCCTGTGTGTCATCAATGAGAGCCAATGTCACTGTGTGTCATCAATGAGGGCCAATGTGCCTGTGTGTCATCAATGAGGGTCAACTGTCCGTGTTGTTTCATCCATGAAAGCAATGCCCCTGTGTGCCATCAATGACAGCCAATGTCACTGTGTGTTATTGATGATGGGCCAACGTCCGTGTATGTTATCAATGAGGGCCAATGTCCACGTGTGTCATCAACGAGGGCTAACTGTCAGTGTATGTCATCTATGAGATCGAATGTCCTTGTGTGTCATTAATGAAGGGTCTTTGTCCCTGCGTGCTATCAATGTGGTCCAATGTCCCTGTGTGTCAACAATTAGGAGCCATTGTCCCTGTGTGTCATAAATGATGGGCCAATGTCCCTGTGTGTCATCAATGAGGGTCAATGTCCCTGTGTGTCATCAATGAGGGCCAGCTGTCAGTGTGTGTCATCAATGGGGGCCAGCGTCCCTGTGTGTCATCAACAATAGACCAATGTCCCTGTATGTCATTACTGAGGGGCCTATGTACCTATGTGCCATGAATGAGTGCCAATGTCCCTGTCTGTTTTCAATGAGGGCTAAAGTCCCTGCGTGTCAACAATTAGGAGCCAATGTCCCTGTGTCATTAATGATGGGCCAATGTCCCTGTTTGTCATCAATGAAGACCAATGTCCTTATGCGACATCAATAAAGACCAATGTCCCTGTGTGTCATGAATGAGGGCCTATGTCCCTGTGTGTCATGAATGAGGGCCAATGTCCCTGTGTGCAATCATTTAGGCCCAAGGTCCCTATGTGTCATCAATGATTGACCAGTGTCCCTGTGTTGTCAATATGAGCGACAACTGTCAGTGTGTGTCGTCATGGTTAGCAACTGTCGCTGTGTGTTATCAATCACTGGCCACTGTCACTGTGTATCATCAATAATGATGAGTAGGTCACTTACTGTGTCATTAATAATGGGTCATTGTCGGTATCAATGATGGCCAATTGTCACGGTATCATCAATGATGGGCCATTGTCACGGTGTATCATTAATGGTGGGCAATTGTCACAGTATATCATCAGTGATGGGTCATTGTCACGGTATATTATCAATGGTGGGTCATTGTCATGGTATATCATCGATTATGGGCCATTTTCACGGCAAATTCGCAATGATGGGCAATTATCACTATATATCATCACTGATGGGCCATTTTTCACAATTTTTCATCAATGACGGGCCATTGTCACGATATGTCATCAACGATGGGCCACTGGCACAAAATATCATCAATGATGGGCCATTATCACGGTATACCATCAATGATGGGCCATTGTCACGATATATCATCAGCGATGGGGAATGGTCACGGTATATAATCAATGATGGGCCATTGTCATGGTATATCATCAATGACGGACCATTGTCCCGGTAAATCAGCAATGATGGGCCATTGTCACGATACATCAACAATGATGGGTCATTGTCACAATATATCATTTGTCGTGGGCCATTCTTGCAATAAATCATCAACAAGAGGCCTTTGTCAATATGTCATCAATGATGGACTATAGTCACTATATATCATCAATGATGGGAGATTCTCACTACTTCATCAATGATGGGCCATTGTCATGGTATATCATCAACAGTGTTTGACTTTCACAATACATGATCAATGTGGCCCATTGTCAAGGTATATCATCAATGATGGGCCATTGTCATATTATGGGCCATTGTCACAATGTATCATCAGTGATGGGCCACTGTCATGACATATCATCAATAATGAGCCATTGTAACGGTATATCATAGCTGATGGCCAACTGGCACGACATAATATCAATGATGGGCCATTGTCACGTTTGACATCGACGATGGGCCATTGTCACGATATATCATCAATGGTGGACTATCACGATATATCATCAATGATGGGCTATTGTCACGGTATGTCATTAATGATGGGCCATTGTCACGGTATGTCATCAATGATGGGCCATTGTCGTGGTATATCATCAATGATGGGTCACATTGTCAATGATGTGCCATTGTCACATATCATCAATGATGGGCCATTGTCACGGTATATCATCAATGATGGGCCATTGTCACGGTATATCATCAATGATGGGCCATTGTCACATCATCAATGATGAGCCATTGTCACAGTAATTCATCAATGATGGGCCATTATCACGGTATATCATCAATGATGGGCCATTATCACGGTATATCATCATGGTGGGCCATTGTCACCATATATCATGAATAATGGGCCATTGTCACAATATATCATCATTGATGGGCCACTGTCACGACATGTCTTCAATGATGAGCCACTGTAACGGTATACCATAGATGATGGCCAATTGGCACGACATAACATCAATGACGGGCCATTGTCACGGTATGTGATCAATGATAAATGATAGGCCATTGTCACACTATATCATCAATGATGGGTCATTCTCATGGTATATCATCATGATGGGCCATTGTCATGGTATGTATCAATGATGGGCCATATAGTCATGGTATATTATCAATGATGGGCCATTGTCACTACGTCATGAATGATGGGCCATCGTCACAATATCATCAATTATGGGGCATTGTCATATATCATCAATGATGGGCCATTGTCATGGTCATCAATGATGGGCCATTGTCACGGTATACCATTTGAAGGGCCATGATCACGGTATACCATCAATGAAGGGTCATTGTCACGGTATACCATCAATGATGGGCCATTGCCACGGTATACCATCAATGTGGGCCATTGTCACAGTAATTCATCAATGATGGGCATTGTCACAGTATATCATCAACGATGATCATTCTTACAGTATATCATAAATGATGGGTCGCTGTAATGGTATTATCAAGAATGGGCCATTTTCAGCATGCATTGATATTGTGGGCAATATTTCAGATATATCATCAATGTCATGGATGGTGTTCAGTGCATGTTTTGCTGTCTGACTCTCATCTGAAAAAGTTTGGGTGCGTGTACGTCTTTTTCCCTACACACACCCACACCACACGAACATAGATAGCCAGGCAATAAGTTAAGTTTCTATCTTTGTTTTTTGCTGCCTGAACTTTCAAAATCAAAACAAATATACGTTTCATGCTGAGTATACTTTGGCATATAAATTAGAGCACGCCACCACTAAAGGGCGTGCAACAACAACTAGTTGTTATACTGGCATATCAAACATATTTTTCTGTCTCTCTCTTGTGCAGGCCAAGCTGGCACCCACAGCATTGTCACTATAGACAGTCTATGCACTCGGCCGCGTACGGCCAAGTCACACAGTACTCACGCAGCTCAGAAGTCACTCACGGTTTGTGAAGTCTTTCCAGGAACTCACACACAACCAAAGAAACGGAAGTCATCATCCCGACAAACTCTGAAGCGCTTTCACACACTAGCTCTTTGTTAACCACAAAGACAGCCTCTCAACACCCCCAAGGGGTGGAGACAGTAGCTGGGCTCGTGCTGCGCCCCACACCTGGTTGGCAGAATACACACGATGTTTACTGACCATTCTGTCACCGCCACGGGGCAAAGATGGCGGCTGGGCACAGGTTGCACCCTACATCCAGATGGCAGTCAATTCCAGGTCGGACACGGAGCTTCACCGACACCTGGGGGAACTGATAGCTACCTTGATTATCTAGCCTACTTCCAACATATGTATCTTTCTTGTTTGTAATTTACAGTCACTCTTCACATAATACATTTCACTGGAACCTGGGGAGAAATGCCCATAGTAAGATCTACAAAGTTTCAATACAGTGGATGCATTACAATAGAAAATTTCCTTGACTAACACCATGACTGTTCACATTGAAGGAAAAGATTTCCGCAAGGAACCCTTTTTTTTTCTATAAAGGGACGATTTCCCTTTTTTGTCCCCATTTTATCAAGAAAAAAAATGTTTCTGTCTTTTCACATCATAACTAGACGTGTCCAATTACATTTCGAGGAACGATTTCCGTTAGTCCCTTTTTATCAAGAAAAGAATGTTCACGATTATCACTAGACGTATCCACAACATAAATCAAAATACATTTCCCAGTGACTGATGCACAATAATTTTCATTGCTAATTTCTTGAGCTCACCAACACTCGCATCATTACAATACTTTAGGGTAAAATAGACATTTGTTTTTCAATACAACATTGATTCAGCTAGATTACTTTTTGTTCCGATCACATATAAATATACATATATATTCTTTCTTCTTTCTACGGACTCCATTTCTTCTCATCCACCTCGCGACTCATTCATTCTCTGACTACAACTTCCTACTGTCACCCTATGTCTCATCAAATCACAAGATATATCAAGGGAACAATTAGATTTTCCCGGCCTTTACAAAGAACTGGAAAGTTTGCAGCCACCTGTAGGGAAAAAAAAACAATTCATTAATACAAACCCCAACTTCCATTTAACTTTTTCTTCTTCTTTCTTCTTCTTCTTCTTCTTCTTCTTCTTCTTCTTCTTCAGGCTGATACTTCTGTGGACACTCCCTGTATAGACAGACAAGTATTAATCTCATCTACCCTACAAGGGAGTGGAGTTTTGTGTGTATGACCATTTTTTTTATCCCGCCATTAAGGCAGCCATACCCATCTTCGGGGAAGGTGCTTGCCATGTGTATCGTGTCATCCATACCTACGGCCAAACTGGCCTTCTCTTCCAAAAGTTGGATGGGATTTTACGTGTGTATGCAAGATGTTATGCGTGCGTTCAGACACGGAACCTCGGTATATAGTCTCATTCGAAGGGCTGTATGGGAAAAGGAGTCAGAGCATATGTTAACTCCAAGGGAGAAATTGTCCCGGACCAAAACGGCTCAGTAGAGATTTGAACCCGCAACACTTGTATTACGAGTCCGGCGTCCTACCAGCTGAGCTACTCCGACCCCCTTCCATATAATCATTGGAAGATACCTGACTGGCTGCTAGGACCTGTTTAATCTCTCTTTGGCTCTTCTGGATAAGTTGCTTGGCCAGTAGCTCTGTGGAGACTGAAGGGAAATCCTCGCTCACCCAATTAACACCAAACACAGGTAAGTAGCTCTCAGGTAAACAGGTCGACTGTTTTCTTTTCAGGTTTGCCTGTTCCGGTTCCAACGTGTCCCCAACATTTGGGACAGGACAAAATATGGTCCATCACAATCAATCAAGGACTATTGTCATGGTATGTCATCAATGGTGGGCTATTGTCACAGTATCATCAATGATGGGCCATTACCACAAGATCACCAATAATGGGCTCTTTTTCACGATATGTCATCAGTGATGTCATTATGTGAGCCATTGTCAAGATATATCATCAAAGAGGGGCCATTGTCATGGTATACTATCAATGATAGCTTTTGTATTGGTATCATCATTGATGGGCCATTGCCACGATGCATCATCGATGATTGGCCATTTGTCACAATATATCATTAATGATGGGCCATTGTCACGATATATCATCAACGGTTGGGCCATTGTCACGACATATCATTAATAGTGGGTCATTGCCACGATACATCAATAATGATGGGCGATTGTTACGGTATATCATCGATGATTGGCCATTGTCACACGACATATCATTAATGATGGGCCATTGTCACGATATCTCATCAATGATGGACCATTGTTTTGGTATATCATCAATCATAGGCCAATGTCACAATATTTCAATCTTGGGCAATTGTCACTATATCATAAATGATGGGCCATTGTCGAGCTATATCATCGATGATGGCCATTGTAACGGTGTATTAGGAATGATGGGCCATTGTCACTATATCTCATGACTGATGGGCCATATAACTAACGCATCAATGATGGGCCAATATCACAACAATTCAACAATGATGGGCCATTGTCACAAAATACCATGAATGATAGGACATTGTCACGATATATATCATCAATGATGTTCCATTGTCAGTATATCATCAATGATGGACCATGTCACTATATATATATATATATATATATATATATATATATATATATATATATATATATATATATATATATATATATATATATATATTAATGATGGGCCATTGTCACGACATCAGCAATGATGGGCAATTGTCACAATATATCATCAATTTGGGCCATTGCCAATATATCATCAATGACTCGCATTTCACTACACCATCAATGATGGGCCACTGTCACTATGTCATCAATGATGGGCTATATCATTATATCATCAGTAATGGGCCATTTCGCTCTATAATGAACGATGGGACTATAGTCGCAATATCATCAATGACGAGACATTTGACTATATAATCAATGATGGGCCATTTCACCATATCATCATTGAAGGGCAATTTTATTATATTATCAATAATGGGCGGTTGTCATCATAAACCATTAATTATATGCCATTGACACGATATATCATCAGTGATCGGCATTGTCACAGTATCTCATCAAAGATGGGGCCATTGTCACAGTATCTCATCAATGATGGGTCATTGTCACGGTGTATCATCAATGATGGGTCATTGTCACGGTGTATCATCAATGATGGGTCATTGTCACGGTGCATCATCAATGATGGGCCATTGTCACGGTGTATCATCAATGATGGGTCATTGTCACGGTGTATCATCAATGATGGGCCATTGTCACGGTATATCATCAATGGATGGCTCATTGTCACAGTATATCATCAATGATGGCTCATTGTCACGGTGTATCACCAATGATGGGTCATTGTCACGGTGTTTCATCAATGATGGGCCATTGTCACGGTGTATCATCAATGATGGGTCATTGTCGCTGTATTTCATCAATGATGGGCCATTGTCACGGTGTATCATCAATGATGGGCCATTGTCATGATGTATCATCAATGATGGGCCATTGTCACAGTATATCATCAATTGATGGCTATTGTCACGATATATCATCAACGATGGGCCATTGTCGCGGTATTTCATCAATGATGGGCCATTGTCACTATAGATTTTCAATGATGGGCCATTGTCAAGGTATGGTATATGATGTGCATTCGTCACGGTACATTATTAATGATGGGCAATTGTTACTATATCATCAATGAGGCTTCATTTTCACTATATCATGAGTGATAGGCCATTGTCACTATATCATCAATGATGGGCAATTGTCACAATAATATCATTAAGAAAGGGGCATTGTCATTGTCATTATATCATCATTGATGGGCCATTTCACTATATCATCAATGACAAGCCATTGTCACTATATCATCAATCATAGGCTATTTCAATATATGATCAATAATGGGCCATTTTGCTATACAATGAATAATGGGTTATAGTCGCTTTATCATCAATGATGGGCCATTTGACCATATAACCAATGATGGGCCATTTCATCATGTCAGTAATGAAGGGCAATTGTACTATATCATCGATAATGGGCCGTTGCCATCATATATCATTAATTATTGGCCACTGGCGCGATCATCGATGTCGGGCTATTGTCACGATATATCATCAGTGATGGGCAATTGTCACGATATATCATCAGTGATGGGCCATTGTCACGATATATCATCAGTGATGGGCCATTGTCACGATATATCATCAGTGATAGGTCATTGTCACGATATATCATCAATGATGGGCCATTGTCACGATATATCATCAACGATAGGCCATTGTCACGATATATCATCAGTGATGAGCAATTGTCACGATATATCATCAATGATGGGCCATTGTCAAGTATCTCATCAATGATGATGGACCATTGTCACTGTATCATCAATGATGGGCTATTGTCACGGTATATGATCAATTATTGGCCATTGTCACGAAATATCATCGATGGCGGGCTATTTTCACGATATATCATCAATGATGGGCCATTGTCACTGTATCATCAATGATGGGCCATTGTCACGTATATATGATCAATTATTGGCCATGTGTCGCGATATATATCATTGATGACGGGCTATTGTCATGATATGTCATTGGTGATGGGCCATTGTCCTGGTACATCACCAGTGATGGGCCATTGTCACTGTATGATCAATGGTGGGCCATTGTCACGGTATATCAGCAAAAGGTGGGTAAATGTCACAATGTAACATTAACGATGGGCCATTGTCGCGGTATGTCATCAATGCTGGGCCATTGTAACACTATATTATTAATGATGAGCCATTGCCAGTATATATCACTAATGATAGGCCATTGTCATAATATATAGTTTCAATGGTGGGCCTTTGTCACGATATATCGTCAATGATGGACCATTGTCATGGTATATCACTAATGATAGGCCTTTGTTACTGTATCATCACAATGATGGGCCGTTATCACGATATATCATCAATGACAGGCATTGTCATGGTATATTACTAATGATAGGCTATTGTCACAATATCTTTTCAATGATGGGCCTTTGTCACGATATATCATCAATGATGGACCATTGTCACGATACATTATCAACGATGTGCCGTTGTCACGGTATGTCATCAATGGTGGGACATTGTCACTATAGAATCATTGTTGGGCTATTATCACGGCATATCAGCAACGATGTGACACTGCGACGTGCGCGGTATATCATCAATGATGGGACATTGTCACGGCATATCATCAGTGATGGGCCATTTTCACTGTATCATCAATTTAGGGCCATTGTCAAGATATAGCATCAACCACGGGCCATTGTCACGATAAATCATTAATGATGGGCCATTTCCATATGTATTATTAATGACACGCTATTGTCACAGCATATGTTCGATGGCAGGCTATTGTCACGGTATATCATAATGATGGGCCATTGTCATGGTGTATATTAATGGTTGGCCATTGTGTGGAGTATGTTAATGATGGGCCATTGTCGCAACATATCATCAATGACGGGTCAATGTCAAGGTATATCACCAATTAAGGGCCATTGTCACAATGAATAATCATTGATGGGCCATTGGCATGGTATAGTATCAATGATGGCCATTGTCACTGCATCATCAATGATGGGTCATTGTCACTGCATCATCAATGATGGGCCATTGTCACTGCATCATCAATGATGGGCCATTGTCACTGCATCATCAATGATGGGCCATTGTCACTGCATCATCAATGATCGGCGATTGTCACTGATTCATCAATGATGGGCCTTTGTCACTGATTCATCAATGATGGGCTCATTGACACTGCATCATCAATGATGGGCCATTGTCAGTTTGTCCTATATGATCGGCAAACTTCACCGATATCATCAATGAAGGGCCATTGTCACTATTTCATCAATGAGGAGCCATTCTCACTGAATTGTTAATGATGGTTCATTTTCATGATATATCATCAATAATGGGCCATTGCCACAATCTTTCAACAATGAAGCGCCAGTGTCACCATATATCATCGATGATGGGCGATTGTCATGGTATATTATCAATGATGGGCGATTGTCGTGGTATATTATCAATGATGGGCGATTGTCGTGGTATATTATCAATGATGGGCCTTTGTCACGGTATGTCATTAATCATGGACCATTCTGACGCTATATTATCAGTACTGGGCCATACCCACGGTGTATCATTCATGACGGGCCATTGTAACGATATATTATCAATTATGGGCCATTGCCAGTATATATCTTTAATGATTGGCCATTGTAACAATAGATTATCAATGGGTATGCTGTTGTCACGATATATCATAAGTGATGGGCCATTGTCACGGTCTATTATCAATGATTGCCCATTGTCATGATATATCATCAATAATGGGCTAATGTCACGATATATGATGAATGTGGGCCATTGTCACGGTATATCATCAATGATGGGCCATTGACACTATACAATCATTGTTGGACTATTGTCAGGGCATATCAGCAACGATTGGCCACTGCGACTGTATATCATCAATGGTGATTTTTTTTTTTTTTTGGGGGGGGGGGGGGGGTGTTTCTTTTTTGTTTGTTTTTTTGTTTTTTTTTTTTTTAATTATTATTATTATTTTATCTAGGCCTAATTGCATTATACATACTTATGTACGCCCAAAATCAACACCAACAGTTCGCATGCATACACCCCAAAACACCACATGCACACACACACACATAAAACTTACATACTGTCTAAGATCACTGTTAGGTGGATAGACGTTAAATTAAAGAACGAACGAACACCAGCCGCCGTGGCGAAGTGGTTAGCGTCGCGGACTCCCGGTTGGGAGGTCGTGGGTTCGAATCCCATCAGAGTCATGTGGGTTTAGGGTTTTTCTGCCCCGACCGGCTCCTACCCAGAGTTAAGTTTGCTGCGGACTCAGTTGGGAAGACTGGGACCACACAGTCGAGTTTCATCCACTTAATGGATGCGTTTCTGACAGTGTTGCTCAAATTTCCTGACCAACACTGCAGGTGCCTGTATCGCTCGGGCCTGGTTGACGCCGGGATATATTATGAAAGGAAGCGTAGAGTACAGCCCTGCCATGTAGTCTCAGACCGAAATGGAAATCCGTAGCATCATCTTAATCATCCTCATTCTCATCAATCAGCATTAAAAAAAAAAAAGTCAAATTCTGTGGCCCTTCACGCCCTGCTCTCATGATGACCTCAATTTCGATGTCCTCTCCACGTCTGTGGCCTTGGTTTGGTTCTGTAGGGTTCACCGGTATCGGCGAGTCCATTGGGGCTGTCGTTGGACGGACGTGGTGGCGCCCTCCGGAGGGAGAGCTCACTCACGCCGGCTCCGCGACTAAGCAGTTATTGTCGTCAGTAGGGGGCTTAGTAGGTGGTGTCCTGCGTTTGTTAGATCAGAACAGGCGCCACTGAACTCCG
>JADBJO010010378.1:35000-37500 GCA_016801955.1 Conus betulinus
CCGACTCCTGCTTCTCTGCCTCGCTGTGGGACTGCTGTTGGAGTCTTGGGCACACCCCGTGAGTAACTGCACTGTGGCCGCTCTGTTTGGGATCTGGAGATATGGCAGCTCCATTTTGGAGGGATGAGATTATCGTTCATCCACTTTTTTTTTACGTTTATAGTTTTTTGGAATTTATAGCTCTTCATCGGTTCTTTTCTGTACAGATTCACTTCAGTTCCATCATGAAGGATGATTCTTATTTGATTTTTTAAAGGTGAAATATTGTGTGTGTGGGGGTTGGCACAGGTTCAGTGTAAATCCATTGTTTGTGAAGTTGTTGAGCTGCCGGGTTTTGTTCTGAGATTTGTGGTAACTTTTTTGAGTGTGGTCCAGTTTCCTATGGCTGTACTATATTGTGGTTGCTCTTTATTATGTGTGGTCCAGTTTCCAATGGCTGTACTGTATTAGCTGAGGCTAGCTGTTCTTTTTTGTGTTGCTGGTTCATTTTTTTTTCCGTTTTAATGATTAAGGTTTAACTTTGAGAAAGAGAGGGGGTTAGTTACCGCCATGGACACAGAAAAACAAAGTGCATGACAAAATACAATGCATTTCGACTTCTTGGGTCTTCTTCAGGCAAAAACAAATAACATTTAGGAACTTTGAAAATTGTAGAACGACAAACCAGTTATCTTCTCATGTTCGGTGCAAAATCAAAATGGCTGTTAACTCTATCATCCCTGGTTGTCTCTTGGACATTACTTCCCCTTATTCCTATATTTCTTAGTTACAAGCAGTACCCTTGATTCCTGGGTTTCCAGGAAAAAGGAAGCAAGGAATAGGGTGTGTGCTTCTGATTTTTTGTGTGTGACTGGTGTTTCTACCGGACTATAGCATGTCATACACCGTTGTGTACAGAAATTGTGTTGGTACATTTTGATCCAGTTTTCTGACCCTTTGTCGCGTATTTGGTGGCACACAAGTGTAAAGACTGGTGACAACTAGTAAATAGTTCAAACTTAAAGAAGCAAAATGTTATACAGCGCTCAAAAAACATGCGAGCAGCAAAAACCATGTATGTAACTCACAGTCTGATGTCCTCTGGTAAATCCATTTCAAAGAATGTTTCACAAGTGTCTTTGTCACAGTGTCAGCATGTCCAAGGAAAAAATGCACAGCAATGATAAAAAAAAAAGTGTTCCCACAGTACTCTTTCATCACTATGGTCTTTCCGAATTCAGTGGTCTTTGCACAGTATTTGTCCAAAAGTGACATTTTGGGTTGATGTCAACAAACAACTCACAACATGTCAGTCTTAGAAGATGTTGCACTGCTAGTGTCACAGTGTCAAAGTGTCACACGTGAAACTAGGTGTCACACAACGGAAACACGGGTGTGGTACACCTTAAAACAATCTTTCTGATTATTACAACACAGAGATATTCATTGCACTTTTCGTCATTGTTGTCTTGCTTTTCTTGAACAGATTGTCACTGTATTTCACACCAGGGTGTGTTGACTCGTATTGTTTGTGTCACGCGACACATACCACACAGGTGTGATCTTTTCCAACACCTGGCGCTGTTTTTTTGTTTGTTTGTTTGTTTGTTTGTTTTTTTTTTGTTTGTTTGTTTGTTTGTTTGTTTTTCTGGATCAGTCTGCCGTTTAGTGTTGGCATTGTCATTTGCAAAACTGACTAGCTTTGAAAGGACTGTAATCAGAATAGAACAGCTGAAAAAATAATCCACTGCCTTCATTGACGTATCGAGTATGCGCACAGGACCGGGGCACTGTTCGAAGTCTTCCCGAGGTGTGCGTGGCTCGGTGAAATCCCCACCTGTCCAGTCAAATCGTGGCCAATTGTAGCTAAGTGGAAGATTTTATTATCCAGTTCATCGCTAGTATCACTGTCATATTCGTTGATAGCATTGGCAAGTTCTGTTCTCTCTTCTTCTGTTTGATCAAACAGATCAAAGTCATCGGCTACATTGTTGTAAATTTCGTCGTCAGAAAACCGATCGCTGTCTGCGTTTTCTTCCTCCATCTTCTCAGTAGGCACTAAACAGTGTGCTATCATGGTCAAGTCAAGATAAAATTTCGGTTCCAGACACTTTCCCACGCTGAGGTAGTAAGCAGGCATGACTTATCTAAACATCCTGCGAGTACCGTTACAAGGCGAAGGCTGCTATGACGAGCCAACCATGTGACAGGTGGGTGCGGAATTCAAGGCGTGAACCGCTGCAGCGGGTTGCCGGACGGAAAGGAGTATGTTTCTCTGAACCGCTGAGGAGGTTTTCAGGAATGAAAGGAGAAGATTTGTCAAACCACTCTAGCGGTTGGCAGGGATGAAAGAGTTTTTTAAATGAAAACGATCCCTTTAACGAAAGGATCATGGGAGTTGAAATGGTAATGATAACTCTAATGGTGTTAATGGCAATAGAAATGGCGATGATAAGAACGCATATAACAAGAGGAGGGATACTGGCAAAGATGGAGGGGGATGGGGTGGGGATATGGTGGA
>JADBJO010010378.1:42500-52500 GCA_016801955.1 Conus betulinus
CCAAAAAACTCATTGTGGTGTGATCAACACAAAGTGACCCAGATATAGTAACTCATTGTGGTGAACAACACAAAGTGAATTAGATATAGCAACTCATTGTGGTGATCAACACAAAGTGACCCAAATAACTCATTGTGGTGATCAACACAAAGTGACCAGATATAGTAACTCATTGTGGTGATCAACACAAACTGACCCAGATAACTCATTGTGATGATCAACACAAAGTGACCCAGATATAGTAACTCATTGTGGTAATCAACACAAAGTGACCCAGATATAGTAACTCATTGTGGTGATCAACACAAAGTGACCCAGATATAGTAACTCATTGTGGTGATCAACACAAAGTGAATTAGATATAGCAACTCATTGTGGTGATCAACACAAAGTGAATTAGATATAGCAACTCATTGTGGTGATCAACACAAAGTGAATTAGATATAGCAACTCATTGTGGTGATCAACACAAAGTGAATTGGATATAATGACTGAGTGTGGGTGATCCACACAAAGTGACCCAGATATAGTAACTCATTGTGGTGATCATACAACGTGAATCAGATATAGTAACTCATTGTGGTAACCAATACAAAGTGAATCAGATATAGTATCTCATTGTGGTGACCAACACAAAGTGAATCAGATGTAGTAACTGATTGTGGTGGCAAACACAAAGTGAATCAGATATAGTAACTGATTGTGGTGACCAACACAAAGTGAAATTGGATATAGTAACTCATTGTGCTGACCAACACAAAGTGAATCAGATATAGTAACTCATTGTGGTGATCAACACAAAGTGAATCAGATATAGTAACTCATTGTGTTGATCAACACAAAGTGACCCTGATAACCCAGGGTGGTATCAAACACAAAATGACCCAGATATAATATCTCATTGTGGTGACCAACACAAAGTGACCCAGATATAGTATCTCATTGTGGTGATCAACACAAAGTGAATTAGATATAGCAACTCATTGTGGTGATCAACACAAAGTGAATTAGATATAGCAACTCATTGTGGTGATCAACACAAAGTGAATTGGATATAATGACTGAGTGTGGTGATCCACACAAAAGTGACCCAGATATAGTAACTCATTGTGGTGACCAATACAAAGTGAATCAGATATAGTAACTCATTGTGGTAACCAATACAAAGTGAATCAGATATAGTATCTCATTGTGGTGACCAACACAAAGTGAATCAGATGTAGTAACTGATTGTGGTGGCAAACACAAAGTGAATCAGATATAGTAACTGATTGTGGTGACCAACACAAAGTGAATTGGATATAGTAACTCATTGTGGTATCCAACACAAAATGACCCAGATATAATATCTCATTGTGGTGACCAACACAAAGTGACCCAGATATAGTATCTCATTGTGGTGATCAACACAAAGTTACCCTGATAACTCAGGCTGGTATTCAACACAAAGTGACCCAGATATAGTAAATTATTGTGGTGACCAACACAAAGTGAATCATATGTAGTAACTTGTTGCGGTGACCAACACAAAGTGAATCAGATATAAATAACTTATTATGGTGACCAACACAAAGTGAATCAGATACAGTAATTTATTTGCGGTGACCAACACAAAGTGAATCAGATATAATATGTTATTACGGTGACCAACACAAAGTGAATCAGATACAATAAGTTCTTACGGTGACCAACACAAAGTGAATCAGATACAGTAATTTATTGTGGTGACAACACAAAGTGAATCAGATGTAGTAACGTATTGTGGTGATCAGCACTGTAGCGATTGGTGTGCAGTGCGTGTTTTGCTGTCTGACTCTTGCTCTCAAACGTTTGGGTGCATGTGATGATTATTCCCTCCACACATCTACACCCTATGAACATGGATAGCCAAGCAACACACGAGTTAGATTTCTTTTCTGTATATGCAGCCTGAACCATCCAAACACACATTAACGTGAATTGGTACAAATTCAGTATATCCCACTATGTAACATACAGGTCAAAATATCAATACATAGGAAACTTCAACCATCAGATATCAGCGTATCATAGTACATATCTTAATATAACTCACAGATCTCGCTGGCGACGTTCACAGTGTCCCACAGATACAGTCAACACACTCGGCTGCACAGTGCTCAAGCCCAAGTCTACAGCGTTAAAAGAAGACACAGAAGAAGCAGGGTCTCCACTTCACAAGCACAGCCACTCACACAAACACAACGATATTTGAACCTAAAAAGTACACTTTTCATAAGGCACAAAAAAAATCACGTTGAACTACCAGAAGAAGAAGAAGAACCAGGGTCGCCACACGTCAAGCAGAGCCGCTCACGAGCACTGACAACTTAAATATTCACAGGTACAGCAACAACAATGAACCCAGAAGAATAACCAAGGTCCCCACACGGCAAGTAGAGCTGCTCACAAACACAAACGATGAAGAAGAAGAAGAAGAAGCAGGTCCCCACACGGCAAGCACAATAAATCACGTCGAACTATCAGAAGAAGAACCGCAGATTGACAAGGCACAGTAACCACCATATATATATTCAATCACCAGCGAACACAATTTCAGCAAAGTCCCACAGAACACAACAAACTTTGACGTATTGTTGATCTAAAAACGAAATCAGCTTCTCCCTGTATTGATATCAAAATGTTCACATCAGTAAGCCCAGCTCGCTGACACATGTGGCACACAATTAGAGCACATAAATATTCCTGCCGGAGTTTCAATAGTCACTCTCAGGACACAGCATTTACTTTTTTATAACAAATAATTTCCTGGTACAGATTTCGCTGGTACCATCATCAGAAGTATCGCACATACACAGTGAACTTCGACGCACTACTGACTTGAAAGACAGCCTCTCTACATAGTAACACTGCGGCGGAGAAAACGACGAATCAAACAAATTAAAGTAGGCTGGACATCAAAGCCTCGGCCGTTATATTCGTTGCTCCCATTTTTTTTCGTGTGTATTATCATTTTCGTCATGTGATTACCAAATTTTATCTTGACGTCATAACACTTTTTTTTTTTTTTTACTTTGACGTCACAAACACAGTGACCCAGGTAAAGTAACTCTTGTGGTGATTAACCAAGAAGGTTGATCAATCTCCTTGTGATTAACACAAAATGACCCAGATATAGTAACTCACTGCTCTGGTTAGTACAAAAAGACCCAGACTGTGAGAATAACCCTGAATCATAAACTAACTTAGACCGGGTCACAGTAACCTGAATGATAAAGTGATAAAGTGACTCAGACTAGGTCACAGTAACCTGAATGATAAAATGACTCAGACTGGGTCAAGGTAACCTGAATGATAAAATGACTCAGACTGGGTCACAGTAACTTGAATGATAAAGTGACTCAGACTGGGTCATGGTAACTGAATGATAAAGTGACTCAGACTGGGTCATGGTAACCTGAAACATAAAGTGATTCAGACTGGGTCACAATAACCTAAATGATAAAGTGACTCAGACTGGGTCAAGGTAACCTGAAACATAAACTGACTCAGACTGGGTCACAGTAACCTGAATGATGAAGGGACTCAGGCTGAGTTACAGCAACCTGAATGATAAAGTGACTCAGACTGGGTCAAGACAACCTGAAACATAAAGAGACTCACACTGGGTCAAGACAACCTGAAACATAAAGAGACCCAGACTGGGTCACAGTAACCTGAATGATAAAGTGACTGAGACTAAGTCACAGTAACCTGAATGATAAAGTGACTCGACTAGGTCAGAGTAACCTGAATGATAAAGTGACTCAGGCTACGTCACAGAAACATGAACGATAAAGAGACTCAGACTGGGTCTCAATAACCTGAATGATAAAGTCACTGAGACTAGGTCACAATAACCTGAATGATGAAGTGACTCAGAATGGGTCACAGTAACCTGAATGATAAAGTGATTCAGACTATGTCACAATAACCTGAATGATAAAGTGAGTTAAACTGTATGAAACTAAGCAATGAACACAAACGCAGACAGTACGTTATATATAAAACGGCGCAAATGAAGGAGCACACTCACACCAATCACACAGAGAGTAAATTATATCCAATGATTGACATGTGTAGCACAAAAAGCATCAAAAACCAGAGTAAACAACGGCACAAGTATCACGCAACACTCGTTCTCTGCACCTGCCAAAGCACTTTTCCCCTGCTACGCGTTTCCCGCTACACAGCATTGAAGGTCACAGCGTGGGGTCAGCGAGCAGTGCGCGTGTGCTGGACACTATGGAGGGTGATTTTCATCTAGGCCAGACGGCTAACTCGGCGCTCACAGATATCACTCCTTAGCTCGCAAAGCAGGCCCGCCTATTTTTAACTCGAGTGACCACTCTCCCGTCCTGGCAACCCCCCCCCCCCCCCCACCTAGTCCCATCCCTCTCCAACGCGAGCTTCACGGTTAGAATACGCTGCACGCGCTGCAGTGAACAGTATGTGTGTTCTGGCTCCAGGCCCATTCCAAAGTCAAGAATGTGAGCCCTTCACAAAAGCTAGGCCACAGACTATTGTGCTGCTGAGTCAGCCCTGATATGGCCCTTTGCAGTCAGCTAGGCTAAAAGCAACATTACCATTACCGTACTGCTGAGTATTTCTTCTGCTGGGGGTGACAAGGCTCAGGAGAGAGAGAGAGAGAGAGAGAGAGACAGACAGACAGACAGACAGACAGACAGACAGGCAGACAGAGATACAGAGACAGAGACAGAGAGACAGAGAGAGGAGAGCAAGAGCAAAACAGACAGACAGACATACAGACAGAGACAGACAGACAGACAGACAGAGAGAGATGTGGGAGAGGAGAGAGAGAGAGAGAGAGAGAGAGAGAGAGAGAGAGAGAGAGAGAGAGATTTCTTATAGTGATGCATACTTACAGATAATACTTACAGTCACTGTTTGCTGTCCTCAAAATGTTGTGAAGTCTGTTCACCAGACGCAGATGTAAACAAACACTACTAGCCAACACAATTTGCTTTGTGTGCTTCACGCTTTTTTTTTTTCAGCTGTGATTGTAACATACTTAATTTCCACATAAACATACACACATTTTGGTTTGGGTGATTCATGACTTTTTTTTCTGTGATTGTAACATGCTTTATTTTCCACATAAACATGAACAGATTTTGGTTTGCATGTTTGATGTTTTTTTACACTACGTTTGTAACATGCTGAGTTTTCACACACACACACACACACACACACACACACACACACACACACACACACACACACACCACACACACACACACACACACAACACACACACACACACACACACACACACACACATGAGCATGTGTGTGGGAGAGAGAGAGAGAGAGAGAGAGAGAGAGACAGAGAGAGAGAGAGTCAAAGCAGAGAGAGAGAGAGAGAGAGAGAGAGAGAGAGAGAGAGAGAGAGAGAGAGAGAGAGAGAGAAATCCGAACTGGACCAGTTTTATACAGGGGCATATCATGGACTGGGCCAGTTTATACAGGGGTATATCATGGACTGAGCCAGTTTATACAGGGGCATATCATGGACTGAGCCAGTTTATACAGGGGCATATCATGGACTGGCCAGTTTATACAGGGGCATATCATGGACTGGGCCAGTTTATACAGGGGCATACCGACTGGGCCAGTTTATACAGGGGCATATCATGGACTGGGCCAGTTTATACAGGGGCATACCGACTGGGCCAGTTTATACAGGGGCATATCATGGACTGGGCCAGTTTATATAGGGGCATACCGATCCGACTGGCCAGTTTATACAGGGGCATACCGACTGGGCCAGTTATATACAGGGCCCTCTCTGTTTGTGGTAGAACGTGGTCTGCTACACTGGGCTGGGTGGTAAGGTCCGCTGTGTCTGTAACAGGTTCTGTGAGAAATGGGAAGCAAGCTGATTTGCGTGCATGGAGTTGAGGGGGGGAGGGGGTTATGAACCGCTGTCACTAATGTCTATAAAAAAAAAAGTTTACATGTACAATTGTAAAGTCCATTTGACCAAGATTCAATGTAGAACTGACTGGCACTTCTTTTTCTCTGTCAAAACATCTGAAAAAACCTCAATCCCAGGACGATGCGAACAGAAATTAATGACTGAATGTTAATTTCACACTCACCTACACCCCCCCCCCCACACACACACACACATACACACACTGCCCTTCATCCTCTGCCACTCCACACACCACCACCACCACGCCTACTACCCAGTGTCGCTATATCGCACTCACCTACGTCGATATTGAGACAGGAAAAGGACGTCTTCATCATTTCTCCATTGATTCATAATGATTTTGTGTTATGTGTTCGTCAGTGACGGTGATTCCTGCTAGTGACCCCAAAAGGTCACTTCAATCACCGCCAGTTGGGTAAGTTTGGGCTAGCGTGAATTTACCCCACCCCCACTCCTCAGCCCCCAGGACTATTTGGGAATCTTCCTCCCCCCCACCCTTCAAACAAGAGAGGGTTAAACAGGGTTTTCCTCTGCCTTTTCCCAACACGCACACACCCGCCTTTAAAAAAAAATGTGTTAGCCTGCATATTTATCCCCCCCCCCTCTCCCACTTCTATATACAGTCAGTTGGTTTAGACAAAAGTGTAGTTCTAGACTCTTCTCAATAGATGGACCTCCTACTCCCCCCCCCCCCCCCCCCCCCCCCCCCCCCCCCACACACCACACACACACACACACACACCCTGGTTCACTGACAGATACGTATTAACATTTCTCGCGCTAGCTTACATGCGTGGGTCAATATTCGGGTGTGTGAGTACGCCCGTACATGCGTGGGGAAAGAAAGACGGCTACATGCCAATGTGACCAAGTGCCAATGTGACCAAGGGTAGTTGTGACAAAATGTCGTTGTGACCACGTCACACACACACACGTTTTGCGTTTCTTCTTTGGGATTTCTGTGTTACTTTACCATGACAGGGGACGAATAAGGAGCGTTACATGTACTTCACTGTGGGGCAGGTTGCCATAACAGGAGACTTTAAAAGGAGCGTTACATGTACTTCACTGTGGGGCAGGTTACCATGACAGGAGACTTTAAAAGGAGCGTTACATGTACTTCACTGTGGGGCAGGTTACCATGACAGGAGACTTTAAAAGGAGCGTTACATGTACTTTCACTGTGGGGCAGGTTACCATGACAGGAGACTTTAAAAGGAGCGTTACATGTACTTCACGGTGGGGCAGGTTACCAAGACAGGAGACTAATGAGGAGTGTTACATGTACTTCACTGTGGGGCAGGTTACCATGACAGGAGACTATTAAGGAGCGTTACATGTACTTCACTGTGGGGCAGGTTACCTTTACAGGAGACTATTAAGGAGCGTTACATGTACTTCACTGTGGGGCAGGTTACCATGACAGGCATAGTCATAAGACCGACACACAACGGAACGGAAACCGCACGTTCTCCTCGCCGTCCCCATGTCAAGGACCGAACACACTCACTCTGCAGGTGGAGCGCTAGACTCACCGGTCCTGGTTGATCCTGCGGTTTGGGTTCAAATCTCCGCTGGGTCGTTTCAGTTAAGGCGGATATTTCGCTCAGGGTTAATATTGGTCCGAACCTCCGTTTTTCGTACGTACACGCATGCATACATCCCGTGCACCCGTAACTCTGACACGGTTATGACGAAGGGACATGACTCTGACAAAGTTGGGCAAGACAGACTAGATACTGATTACCCCCCTTTCAATAGTTGACTGGCTGTTCTCTCTTCACGCGATGGACAAATCCCGACGGGTTTCTATTGCAATGGTGAGGATGGAGACTAACATAATACGGCGATTTTAGATCGCAATCTCTAACGAATGAAATAAAAGAGCCGGGCATGGGGGAACAGACACGGGAGACAGAGACCAATCCTAAACAACCATTGATTATATGTCTCAGACAGATACGTCTCTTTTCATCACGCTCCTTAATCTTCAATGACAACTTCACAACAACAAAACACAAAAAAAATCTAGTTGCAAAGTGAAACGACTGCAGGCGGAAATCTAAAAACAAATCTTAAATAAATGTCAGCGAACCGCCCAGAGAAACGTGGACAAACGAGTCACAAGACAACACACAACGCGTTTCGACCTCTTAGGTCTTCCTCAGGTGAAACAAAGACGAACAAAATAACGAAAATGCACTTAGCTTTGATCGCTTCAGACTGCTTCTGAGTTCAGCGCAAGGAAGAAGGCGTTGTCTTGTGACTCGTTTGTCCACGTTTCTCTGGGCAGTTCGCTGACATTTATTCAAGATTTGTTTTAAAAAAAAAAGAAAAAAAGAAAGAAACAAGAGAAAAAAGGTTATCTTCAATAATTCCTTGTCAGGAATAACTATTGGTCAGAAGGGATATCAATAACTATTGGTCAGAAAGAATATCAATAACTATTGGTCAGAAAGAATATTAATAACTATTGGTCAGAAAGGATATCAATAACTATTGGTCAGAAAGGATATTATCTCTGATCCCTATGGCCAGCCAGTATTTCCACTCTGCACGTTTGCTTTATTCTCTTTTTTATACTCTGAAACATTCTCCCTGGAATTTATCACTCAACAACCTCAGACCCGCTGCTGGAACGCAACATATCCAGGGGTGACTCCTGATCCGGGAAAGTGATGTCGATTGGACGATTGAACGCAGCATTGGTAGGGAGAAGTTAGCCCAAACAGAACACTGTCCTGATCTGCCAACAATCCGCTCGCAATATTGCGGACACGTTCGGCCAATGCTTGAAGCCGTGTTGCTCAACCCATCAAGCCATGAAGCCTGACAACGTCTGAGGGCCTCTTAATGTTCACTGTCGTACCTGTCTTTCTGCTGGGGACACATTTACTGGATTTCTATTGGTCAGGTCTCTTCCTAGTTTCTCGAGAATAGCAGCTCACCATCGTCATCCTCATCCTCATCCTCATCCTCCTCCTCATCATCATCATCTGCAGCAGCACCCGCAGCAGCAGCAGCAGCAGCAACAGCAGCAGCAGCAGCAGCAGCAGCAGCAGCAGCAGCTCCAGAAATATCATCATCATCATCATCATCATCATCATCATCATCATCATCGTCATATTACTGTTATCATCACAATGATGATAATGATTATTAACAAAAGTAGTAGTAGTAGTAGTAGTAGTAGGAGGAGGAGGAGGGAGTAGTAGTAGTAGTAGTAGTAGTAGTAGTAAACAATAGTAGTAGTAGCAGTAGTAGTTGTAACATCTGCAACATTAGCAGCACTAGTGTTAATAGCAGTATTAGCAGTGGTAGAGGTAGTAGTAGCAGTAGCAATGGTAGTACTTATGTAGCATCTGTGCTCGGTTAAAAGACCAAGCTCTGAGTGCTTTACAATCCACGCTCTCGTTTACATAAAAGGCTGCCCCTGGGTAGAGCCAACAGAAGAGCTGCCCACCAGGGCTACATTCAGTCGTTCCTGTGTCATTCAGTCAGTATGGATTTGTCGTTTCCCGTGTCATTAAGTAAGTATCCATCAGTTGTTTCCCCTGTCATTGAATCAGTATTGATCAGTCGTTTTTCCGTGTCATTGAATCAGTATCGATCAGTCGTTTTCCGTGTCATTGAGTCAATATCGATCTGTCGTTTTTCCGTGTCATTGAGTCAATATCGATCTGTCGTTTTTCCGTGTCATTCAGTCATTATCAATCAGACGTTTTTCCGTGTCATTCAGTCAATATCGATCAGTCGTTTTTCTGTGTCATTCAGTCAGTATCGATTTGTCGTTTCCCATGTCATTGAATCAGTATTGATCAGTCGTTCCTGTTGTCATTGAATCAGTATCGATCAGTCGTTTCCCATGTTATTCTGTCAGTATCAATCAACCAGTTTGTTTCCTTCGATCTAATTCATTAAAGAAAAAGAAAATACACACACAAAATACCTCCCACCAGTTACTTCCCTTCTTTCGCGTATGTGGGGTGGGGTGTGTGGGAGTATTACCACCGATGAAATCACA
>JADBJO010010378.1:57500-73390 GCA_016801955.1 Conus betulinus
GTGTCACGTTGTGCCATGTGCAGCACTGTGCACGGTTGTACACGTATCACGTGCCAGCCTTCATAGTTTGGGGGCGCTCAGGCCTGAACGTAAACCCGTCGACTGTGAGATCTTTTATTTATAACTATTGTGACGACAAAGGGTTTCAATGACACAGAATAAATCATAAGTGGGGAACAGGAAGATGTCTGTTTATAAACTGTTGTGACGACGAAGGGCTTCCATGATACAGAGATAATACAGGATAAAGTGAGGAACGGGAACAGACAGGAGAAAACGTTTGGTGCAAGTGATAAGAACTGTTTTTTTTTTTGTTTGTGTTTGTTTTTTTAGTTGTTTTTTTTTTTTTACCCCAGAAAGCATGATTGTTAGCTACTATTATAATCAAGGTTTCTCTGAAGGTAGACAACTGATTTCAAATGGAAACATGCTAACTGACTTCCCCATTATCACTAATTCTCTGAAGGATAATAACAGTTTTCCGAAGGAAATGAGAATAGAGCTCCCTTTTTCACTGTTTTCACGAAATATGATGACAGTTTTCTAGGGAAAAGTGATCACAACTGATTTCCCTTTTGCCACAGAGAGTAGATGGCTGAGGATAGGCACGTGCATATCGTGACTGGATTAACCACATAGAGAGATGGGGTCCCCTGCCCTGGTTCTCAGATTGCAGGTGCAACGAATGAAGTCAAAGAAATGAGACTTGCTGGAGTTATGAAGTGTTGATTAGTAGTGTTTCCCAATTTCGTTCTACAAGTGGTGAACGCAGTGAAGTAGTTAAACCTGGTCCAGGGGGAAAAAAAACGCTTTTTTTGTATTGGCTGATTTAGTTGGATTTCCCTCCCTTAATTGCTTGTCGGATTTTTTTTTCACTCTTCGTCTGGGGAAGGCCAAAAAAAAAAAAAAAAAAAAAAAAAAAAAAAAAGGTTGAATGGCCTGTCTCACTGCAACGTTTCACATAAGGGGTGCCAGACAGGGACTTTAGTTGAGTAGGTTACGATATATGTACGAGATATGTGGGGTGATTTAGTTTTATTTTCCTAAAACTTGAATAGTCTTGCCATTTGATTCCTTGCACGTCCCTCTTCCCCCATCCCCTCAGGGGAAATTTTCTGATTTTCTTATCAGCTCAAAACAAGCAAGCTAGTGTGAAATGTACATTTATTTTACATGGAATTTTATCGTCCAGGTTTCCTGTAAAGTGGGGAATTGTTGCTGGTTCACTGAGTACACAGTTGTGTTGTGTGTTGGTTCAGTATTTGTGTGCAGTGCAGCCCACGGCAGTGGTGGATGACTTGGGGTTGTTCAGGCAGTGTTCATGGGATGGCGCTGTTCTTTCAAACCGCTGGAAGTGGTTGTGAACTGATCGGATGACTCACCTGAACCGGCAGTCGGGACATCCCTGCTTCTCTTACAGGACAGGACAGGTACACCGGGTAAACGTGCTATTGTTTTCTTAGAATTGATTTCATTTCGTGTTATTTTCTAATCGGGGTGGATGCTTGAGCCAAGTTGAGTGACAATTGACTGATGTTGGGTGTATGTGGTCTGAAGTGAAAAACAGTATGACATGCTGTGCTTTTGGATTGGATGTTTGATAGCTGTAACTTCATGTTTTGCTTTCTAGCTGAGCGTGAGAGAGAGATTCCGTGATTGCTAACAGTACTGAGTTTGGTTTTTGAGTATTTGTTATATTAATGATTTACCTGTTGTCACTGTCTATTTGAAACATAATAAGTGTTTTCCTGGGTGAAATGATTACTGGTTTTCTGCTATAACCGCTTCCTTTAACGGATAATAAACGTTTTCCTGAGTGAAATAATCACCGATTTCCTGTTATCGCCGTGTCCTTTATGGAATAAGAAATGTCTTCTGGTTGGAAATGACCACTGATTTCCTGTTATCATCACTTCCTTGAAAGATAATAAAGTTTTCCTTGGGATAATGATAAATGGTTTCCCTGTTATCACCGTTTTCGTGAAGGATAACAGTTGTTTTCCCGAGAGGAGATGATTGCTGATCTTCCAGTTATCACTACTTCTTTGAAGGATAAAACATGTTTACCAAGGGAAAATGATTTGTGATTTCTCTGATATCACTATTCCTTTAAGAGTGATACATGTTTTCCAAGGGGCAAGTCATTACTGATTTCCTGTTATGTTTCCTTGAATGAAAACTGTTTTCTGGAAGGGGCAGAGGTTGGGGAGGGGGAGACAACCCATTTCCTCCTTCTACCATGTTTCTTAGAGGGTAAAACTCTTTTCCCGGCCTGATCAGACTGGCACGTCCTCCATCCCCCACCTCTCCCCATCCCAACCCCTTTTTCTTCACCCAGTGCTGTTGGATCTGGAAACTGGAGTAGCCAATTTTGAGACACAAGAGTTTTGACCACTTGAACCTACAGCTAAAACCATGTGTGACGTCACTCAGTAAACCAGCTGATCAGTTTTCAGCTCTCAGTCTATTGATAAACGTACTGTCTACTTCGCTCATTCAGATCCAATCAGAAATGAGCACATTGGCTGTCACATAAACCACGATGAAGTTAATTCGATCAGCCCCACCAGTGTGACATTAACATACTAGCTGTCACGTAGTTCATACCTGTCACATAAATCACGATGAAGTTAATTCGATCAGCCCCACCAGTGTGGCATCAACATACTAGCTGTCACGCAGTTCATACCTGCTCAAAGGGATCCGATACTGAAGTGTGGCA
Organism: Conus betulinus; assembly: GCA_016801955.1. Lineage (NCBI taxonomy): Eukaryota > Metazoa > Mollusca > Gastropoda > Neogastropoda > Conidae > Conus > Conus betulinus. The sequence continues at coordinate 60,223 of JADBJO010010378.1, forward strand.
TCGGGGTCTAGCTGTTGCAATATTCGTAAAAATGTCATGGAATCAGAATGAACAGTGATTTCAGTGTCACATTAGTATTCTACCTGTCACACTGTTCACTTCTACTCCATGAAACCAGACATGTCAGTATCTTGTTAGTGTTCTGCCTGTCACATTGTTCAGTTCTACGTGATTAAACCAGACATGTCGGTGTCTCGTTAGTTATCTACCAGTCACATACTTCACAGCTACTTCATTAAACAAGATATGCCAGTGTCACATTAGTAGTATTTTACCTGTCACAACTGCCTAACTAAACCAGATATGTCAGCGTTAGGTTAGTAATCTACCTGTTACATAGTCCACATTATGTCATTACACACCAGACATGTCAATGTCACAATTGTATTCTACCTGTCACATACTTCACAACTATTTCATCAAACCAGACATGTCAATGTCACAATAGTAATCTACCTGTCACATAGCTCACAACTACTTGATTACACCAGACATGTCAGTGTCACATTTGTATTCAATCTGTCACATAGTTCACAACTATTTCATCAAACAAGACATGTCAATGTCACATTAGTAGTCTACCTGTCACATAGTTCACAACTATTTCATTAAACCAGATATGTGAGTGTCACATTAGTATTCTACCTATTACATAGTTCACATCGACTTCATCAAACCAGACATTTCAGTGTCACATTAGTATACTACCTGTCACATCTAATTCATTAAGCCAGACATGTCAGTATCACATTAATATGCTTTTTTTTTTTTTTTTTTTTTTTTTTTGCTGTCCCAACATCTGTGCCACTCAGAGGCAGTGCACCCACGCCGCTCATTCAGACACCCCATCCACAGCCACAGCCCTGTTGGTCCCGCCGCAGCCCTGGCACCAGCAATCTACAGGGAGCAGTCAATGTCAAGTCGTCAAGAGGCAACCCACCGAAGGAGACACTGCATGGCTACCGAGTCACTTCGGTGGTGTTCAGTGGCGCCTGTACTGATCTAACATATGCAGGACACCACCTACTAAGCCTGCTACTGACGACAATAATTGCTTAGTTGTGGAGCCGGCGTGAGTGAGCTCTCCCTCCGGAGGGCGCCACCACGTCTGTCCAACGACAGCCCCCATAGACTCGCCGATGCCGGTGACCCCGACGGAACCAAACCAAGGCCACAGACGTGGAGAGGACATCGAAATTGAGGTCACCATGAGAGCAGGGCATGAAGGGCCACAGAATTTGAGACATTTTTTTATACTGATCGATGAGAATGGGGGTGATTAAGATGATACTACAGATTTCCATTTTGGTCTGAGACTACATGACAGGGGACTTCCTTTCATAATATACCCTGGCGTCAACCAGGCCCAAGAGATACAGGCACCTGCAGTGTTGGTCAGGAAATTTGAGCACCACTCTCAGAAACGCATCTATTAAGTGAATCTGATGGGATTCAAACCCACAACCTCCCAGCCGGGAGTCCGCGACGCTAACCACTTCGCCACGGCGGCTGGTCACCATGCCCCATTCTAGGTCAGTGAACATTATCACTTTAGGTCATCATAGCGTTCTGGGTCATCGTGTCATTGCCTGTCCATTGACTGTTGACCCAAAACATGATCACAATGACCCATTCTGGGACATCATTGTGGGTTATTTGACCCATTCTGGTTCACGTTTATGTATTATCACTTTGGGTAATTATGACTCATTCTGGTTCCCTTTTATGCAATATCACTTGAGCTACTTTGACCCGTTCTGGTTCCCTTTTATCTAATATCACTTTGGGTTAGTTTGACCCATTCTGGTTCCATTTATGGATTATCACTTTGGTTTAGTTTGACCCATTCTGGTTCACGTTTATGCATTAACACACGAGGTTACTTCGGCCTATTTGTGTCACTTTTATGTATCATCACTCTGGAGTACTTTGATCCATTCAGCGTCATATAATTCACTATCTCTTTCAGTAATTGTGACCTAGTTTAAAAACCTTTATGTGAACATAAATCAGGACATTCTGACCAAGTGTGTGGGTCACTTTAAGTTGATCATTATTCTAGATCACTTCATACTGATAATCAATCCGGATACCAGACCCACTTTGAGTTACTTTATCATTCAGGCTACTGTGACCCAGTCTGAGTCACTTTATCATTCAGGTTATTCTGACCCAGTCCGAGTCATTTTATCATTCAAATTACTGTGACCCAGTGTGAGTCACTTTATCACTTTATTGTTCAGGTTACAGTAACCCAATCTGAGTCACTCTATCATTCAGGTCACTGTGACCCAGTCTGAGTCACTTTATCATTCAGGTCACTGTGACCCAGTCTGAGTCACTTTATCATTCAGGGTACTGTGATCCAGTCTGAGTCACTTTATCATTCAGGTCAACTGACCCAGTCTGAGTCACTTTATCATTCAGGTCACTGTGACCCAGTCTGAGTCACTTTATCACTTTATCATTCTCTGGTCTGACCCAGTCTGAGTCCCTTTATCATTCAGGTTACTACGACCCAGTCTGAGTCACTTTATCATTCAGGTTACAGTACCCAATCTGAGTCACTCTATCATTCAGGCTACTGTGGCCCAGTCTGAGTCACTTTGTCATTAAGGTTAGTGTAACCCATTCTGAGTCACTTTATCATTCAGGTCACTGTAACCCAGTCTGAGTCACTTTATCATTCAGGTCACTGTAACCCAGTCTGAGTTACTTTATTATTCAAGGTTATTTCTCCAATCTGGGTCACTTTGTGCTGATCACCAAAATGAGCTTCTCTATCTGTTCATTTTTTTCAGTGATTACCACAATGGGTTACTATACCTGGGTCACTTTGTGCTGATCACCACAGTGAGTTTCTATATCTGGGTGATTTTATGTTGATCACAACCCTGAGTTACCTTATCTGGATCACTTTTGTGTTGATCACCACGATGAGTTACTATATCTCATTAACTTCGTGTTGATCACCACAGTGAGTTACTACATCTGATTCAATTTGTGTTGATCACCACCCTGACTACATCTGGGTCACTATGTATTGTTTACCACAATGGATTATTGTATACGGGTCATTTTGTGTTGATCACCATAATCAGTTACTAAATCTTGGTCACTTTATGTTGATAATGACATTGAGTTACTATATCAGGGTCAGTTTATGTTGATCCCCACAATGAGTTACTATATCTGGGTCAGTTTGTGTTGATCACCACAATGAGTTACTATATCTGGGTCACTTTGTGTTGATCACCACAATGAGTTACTATATCTGGGTCACTTTACGTTGATCACCACAATGAATTACTATATCTGGGTCACTTTGTGTCGATCACCACAACGAGTTACTATATCTGGGTCACTTTACGTTGATCACCACAATGAGTTATTGTATATCCAATTCAGTTTGTTTCGATGACCACAGTGAGTTACTATATTTGGGTCATTTTATGTTGATCACCACAATGAATTAGTCTATCTGGGTCACTTTGTGTTGATCAACACTATGCGTTACTATATCTGGATCACTTTATGTTGATCACCAAAATGATTTACTATATCTGGGTCACTTTGTGCTGATCACCACGATGAGTTGCTGCTATATCTCGATCACTTTGTGTTGATCACCACAATGAGTTATTGAGTTATTTTATTTGGGTCATGTTGTCTTGATCACTATGATGAGGTACTATATCTCGGTCACTTTGTGTTGATCGCTACCCTGAGTTATCCGGGTCACTTCCTTTTGATCACCACCCTGAGTTATCTGGGTCACTGTGTTGATCACCACAATGAGTTACTATATCTGGGTCGTTTGAATTCTAGATCACCTTGGAATGTTATAAATCGGTCTCCCTAACTTAACATAGAACATGTTTGAATCACTATGACCCAGTTTGAGCGAATGTACATTTAACGTCAATTTGGATTGACAACATCTGCTCTGAGTTTTCCATCCTCAAAGCCATGTCAGAAGAACGACATTTTATTGGGCTATTGACTTTAGATTACAAACTTCCATCAAAAGGAGGTGGCAGGTGAGGCAGAGCGAGCGAGAGAGAGAGAGAGAGAGAGAGAGAGAGAGAGAGAGAGAGAGAGGCAGACAGACAGACATCCCTACACAGAGATCGTCACTCGTACTTAGACATAACCAGTTTATTGACTGCAGAGGGACCTGTGCAGAAATCGAGAGTAGGGGGAAAAATCAACGTCAGTGAAAACAAACTGATGGAATGATACCTCAGCACAAGAGAAACAGAGCGTTTATAACACCAGAGCTATCACTGAAGGAGGAAAGGAAAGAAAGAAAGAAAGAAAGAAAGAAAGAAAAAAGAACGAAAAAAAAAACGAAAAAAAAAGAAAGAAAGAAAGACAGACAGAAAAAAGAAAGAAAGAAAGACAGAAAAAAAAAAGAAAGATAGTCAAACAGATAGTCAGACACAGACAGACAGTCAGTCAGGCACAGACAGACAGACAGATAGACAGTCAGACACAGACAGACAAAACTATTCAGAAGACGGAGCTAACACCGTTTTAAGAGAAATCATTTTCTTTAAATGCAGCAATTGGAAAATGACATCTACAGATCAGGACTGCAAAGAACATTCATGCAGGAAGTTGACACAATAACAGTAGAATCTGAGGGTAATGTACAGTTTCAAAACTCCATACGAGCTTCAGTCCTACTTCTTTAAGAGTAGTTGTGATGACTGTTACTATGGCTACTGCTAGTTCTGTTACTGCTACTGACAGACACAACAGCGGCAAAAAACAACATCAGCATCAACATCAACTACTACGACTACTACTACTACTACTACCACCACCACCATCACTACCACCATTACTACTACTACTACTACTACTACTACTACTACTACTTCTACTACTACGCATTAAAACAATGTTGTGTCTAGGAAGACTGTTGCTCTACATGTAGCCTGAAGAAGACTTGGAGTCATGGAGAGGAACGAGGCGTGTTGTACCACTGTGTTCTGTGCAGTGTAGTCTGCTGCGTCCCAGTCTGTTGTCCAGGACCGAGTGTCAGTACTCAGTGGCCGCCGGACAGTGACCGATAGTCTGGAATAGGGATAGTGGTAGGGTAAGGACCGTCATAACCATAAGCGTTAGCGTTTGTCCGTCCTTTCTCAGCTGACGAATCTTGCCCTCCTGTTGAACAGAATGGCATAGATGTGGATGAAGTGGTTTGTCACATCAAGAATGCGATACTCTCTCTCTCTCTCTCTCTCTCTCTCTCTCTCTCTCTCTCTCTCTCTCTCTCTCTCTCTCTCTCTTCGTTTTCGCTTGCAAGTCTTAAGTCAAAGAAAGCGATATTGTAGGTGTTGGTGGTATTTTTCTGTTCCTTTATTTGCTTTTGCTATTCAGTTGCTTTTAAGCAATATGTGTTACACTGGAGCAATAATATACAAACCTGTCACAGATTTTTCTGGGCACGGGCAGGTTAAGATAAACCCTTTGGCAACATGACACAGCAGCAAATGTCAACAGGCTTACAGAGAATTTTCTAACAAAGTTTTTTTTTATTTTTTTTATTTTTTAAATACTGTTTCAATGAAATACTGTTAAGAGTCGAAGATACACGTAAATAGGAACATATTGTGGCCATGTGTTATACCGGACTGAGAGACATTACATTGTTTTGCCAAATGTTTACTAATACAAGATCAAAATCAATTTCTACCATTTTGTGTGTGTGTGTGTGTGTGTGTGTGTGTGTGTGTGTGTGTGTGTGTGTGTGTGTGTGTGTTCGTTCGTACTTCTGTTTAACGTCTGTTCCCTTCGAGTGATATTAGACGTGAATGAAAGAAGAGAGTGCCTGACTGACTGAATGATTAAATGAATAAGCCTATGTGTTGTGTAAGCATGAATGTAGGCCTTTGTATGTGAGTGTGTACGTGTATGTATCTGTATATGTGTCTAAACTGAACATAAACAGATCAATAATCTTAAATACAACAGTCAGTGGGAAAAAAAATTAACATATAGCAAGAAAAAAAAAAAAATCCATTTACTATCTTAAAGAAAATGAGTTAGCTCAAAACTATCTAAATAAAAACCCTAATCGGACTATGTATTAAGTATTCAGCAATTTCGATCAGCAGAGAATGACTCAAAAGTAGATCTTGCAATTTTTTTTTCAGAAAAAGTATTGGATCGCAAAGATGTTGGTAAGAAAGTAGTCAACTTGTGGCAATTGAACAGAATGTGGTTCAGTGTTATCTCTTTACCACAAACACAGTTAGAATTCTTACTAAACTTTGTTTTTAAAGCATTTCGCTTAATCGAATTATAAGGAAAGATATTTGTCTGGAATAATAAACTGGAAGATCAGTCATTTTTCTTAATACAAGGTCTAATGGAAAAGCTTCCCATTGGTTGGATGAAATCTCGGTAGGCGTATCAACATTTGTTTGAGCTCTCTCTCTTCCATGCAGTCGATTCAAGACGGTTTTATTTTCAACTCAGAAAATGACCCTGCCTTTTTAGCACCTTTTTTCGCAGCCCTATCAGCCGGTTCATTTCCAAGTATACCAATATGCGAAGGAATCCAGCAAAATTCTATAAATGTCTTTAGATGCCAGACAGTATATAAAAAATATGTAATTTCAAACACAAGGTGGGTCGTGTCGATATATTGGAGGAGTCTAGGGCAAGTAGGACTGATTTTGAATCTACGAAGAAAACTATCTGAGCGATGTTAATGGGAAGATCTGTTAGAAATTCCATTGCCGTAATTATAGCTACTAATTCGGCTGTGAATATAAATAAATTGCTACCCAGAAAGAACGATCTTTGAGTTTTAAGGGAAGGAATAAAGGTGTGTGTGTGTGTGTGTGTGTGTGTGTGTGTGTGTGTGTGTGTGTGTGTGTGTGTGTGTGTGTGTGTGTGTGTGACAGAGAGAGAGAGAGAGAGAGAGAGAGAGAGTTGTCCATCTTCTGTGCCGATTCACTTTGATGACGTTGACAACTACTACTTCAGTAAAAATCAGATACGTTAGTGCCACATTAGCAATCAAGCTGTCACAAAGTTCCCATGGCGAAGTGGTTGGCGTCGCGAACTCCTGGCTGGGAGGGTCGTGGGTTCGAATCCCATCAGAGTCATGTGGGTTTTTTCTGCCCCGACCGACTTCTACCCAGAGTTGAGTTTGCTGCGGACTCAGTTGGGAAGACTGGGACCACACAGTCGAGTTTCATCCACTTAATGGATGCGTCTCTCCGTGTTCAAATTTTCTGACCAACACTGTAGGTGCCTGTATCTCTCGGGCCTGGTTGGCGCCGGGATATATTATGAAAGGAAGCGTAGAGTACAGCCCTGTCATGTAGTCTTAGACCGAAATGGAACTCCGTAGCATCATCTTTATCATCCTCATTCTCATCGATCAGCATTAAACAAAACATGTCTCAAATTCTGTGGCCCTCCATGCCCTGCTCTCATGGTGACCTCAATTTTGAAGTCCTCTCCACGTCTGTGGCCTTGGTTTGGTTCCGTCAGGGTCACCGGTATCGGTGAGTCTATGGGGGCTGTCGTTCGACGGACGTTCGACGGGAGCGCTCACTCACACCGGCTCCGTGACTAAACAATTATTATCATCAGTAGGGGGCTTAGTAGATGGTGTCCTGCGTATGTTAGATCAGAACAGGCACCACTGAACACCACCGAAGTGACTCGGCAGCAGTGCAGTGTCTCCTCTGGTGGGCTGCCTCTTGATGACTTGACATTGACTGCTCCCTGTGGATTGCCGGTGCCAGGGCTGCGGCGGGGCCGTCCGGGCTGTGGCTGTGAACGGGCTCTGAATGAGCGGCGTGGGTGCACTGCCTCTGAAGTGGCGCAGAGGTTGGGACAGCAAAAGAAAAAAAAAAATCACAATTATTTCATCAAATCAGTACTTCGTACTTCATGAGATCAAAGAGGTCAGTATCGCATCAGTGTGGAAGAATGTCACATTACACCAAACTTTGCACTTGGGGAGAAGTGCGTTAAACGATCTTCATTGTACGCCACATCAAATCTTTGGCTCTGATGGGAATCGAACCCGACGTGACTTTATTATGACATAAACAGTCGTCAGATAGCGGCAGTGAGAGAGAGAGAGAGAGAGAGAGAGAGAGAGAGAGAGAGAGAGAGAGAGAGAGCTGAGGGAAATGTCCATACTTTCAAGGATCTCTGGCAACTCCATTGATGTTTTGTCAGAACCCACGTTTCTGGTAGCATCTTCAGCATCAGCAATCTATGTAGGGCAAAACAACACACACACACACACACACACACACACACACACACACACACACACATATATATATATATATATATATATATATATATATATATATATATATATATATATATATATATATATATATATTCAGTTATGAAACAAAACTTGCTCTTATGTCTTAGAGTGAAGAAATAGGGTTAGGTAAGCAGTCATATCTGCAGTGGCAGTTAATTCTGCCTAAACTAACAGTATGTGCTTGAGAGGGTGAGTGGGGAATAATAAATGCTTCTCAAATGAGTCTTTAGCAAGCTTATAGTCTCCAAGGAGAAGACACTCTTCAGTAGGGAGGAAACTCACTACCATATAACTCCTGGTCAGATATCGGTGTTTCAAAACCTGATTGTTTCTCCTCAGTGACCGTGGAAATTGGTAAATAAACTCCTCTGCCTTTTCGGTTTTAAGAAGAATGCTATCCAAGAAAACGGCTGGTGTGCAATACCATAGTGTGTTTGTTGATTTTTCAAAAAAACAACCAAAGGTGCCACCTAAGAAGCAAAAGAAAATCATGAAAGAGCAAAACAAGCTACATTTTCTAGTGAAAAGTAGAAAATATAAAAAAAATAACCTCTTAAGACACAAAAGTGCTGAGGGGCCAGTACTTGGAATGAATCCGCTAGGGACTAAATTATAATTGATTAATAAATTCCAAGGATAAGTAACCGAGCACCATTCCAGCAAATTACAGAGCAGCTTGGTGTTGCAAAGACTGCACGAAATATTCAATTATAAAACAAGACTTGCTCTTATGTCTTACAGTGATGAAATAGGGTAGGCAAGCATTCATATCTGCCTAAACTAACAGTATGTGCTTGAGAGGGTGAGTGGGGAATAATAAATGCTTCTCAAATGAGTCTTCAGCAAGTTTATAGTCTCCAAGGAGGAGGACACTCTCCAGTAGGGAGGAAACTCACTACCATATAACTCCTGGTCAGATACCGGTATTTCGAAACCTGATTGTTTGTCCTCAGTGACCGCGGAAAGTGGTAACTAAACTCCTCTGCCTTTTTCGGTTTTCAGAAGAATGCTATCCCAGAAAACGGCTGGTGTGCAATACCATAGTATGTTTGCTGAGTTTTAAAAAAAAACAACAACCAAAAGATGCCACCGCGGTCACTGATGAGAAACAATTTCTTAGTCAAATTATATATATATATATATATATATATATATATATATATATATATATATATATATATATATATATATATATATATATAAAACAGTGGATGGTTGTCTTCAGCACCAGTGTGCAATGTGAAACAAGAGATACTGACGAAGCCTAAATAAAAGGCGAAAGCTTTAAAAACAAACAAACAAACAAAACAAAAACCAAACAAACAAACAAAAAAAAAAAAAAAAAAACAGTGTGTGGCTGGTGTGCCTGCTTTTATTTTTGTACTTGTTGACTGGCCAGTTTCTGGATCAGCAGTGCACCCACACATCATTGAGCGGTGTCCAGCGTGTTCCAGGGTTTACCTTCATTATATATATATATATATATATATATATATATATATATATATATATATATATATATATATACTCCCAAGGGGTTGAGCACTTTAAAAATTTTATTAGGCGTTTTAGTACTATTCTTGATATATATATATATATATATATATATATATATATATATATATATATATATATATATATATATATATGTGTATATATATATATATATATATATATTTCTCTATCTATCTTTGTATCTGCTGCGCCTACGCACCTCCCTGTCTGTCTGTCTATCTATCTATCTATCTATCTATCTACCTATCTATCTGTCTGTCTAGATTACAAATAATAGAAACTGGGATAAAGTAGAGAGGGGAGAAGAGGTAGTTAGAAAAATAGGCTGGTATAAAGGGTAGTGGAGGGAAGAGAAAGCATATAGACGCACCCCCCCCCCCCCCCCACACACACACACACACACACACACGCACCACGCACCGCTCAGCCCTCAAACATTCTAAACAAACCCCTCTCCAACACACTCTCTCTCTCCCAGCCTCTCTCCTTTCTTTTTTTTCTATTTTTTTTCTCTTTCCTCTCTCTGTCTGTCTGCCCCTTCTCTCTCTCTCTCTCTCTCTCTCTCTCTCTCTCTCTCTCTCTCTCTCTCTCTCTCTCCCCGCCCTCTTTCTTTCCCTTTTCAAAATGTTATCTTTTGTAACCATCCATTCCCAGCATTTTTTTTTCACCATTATTTCCGTTTTCCCCCAGCTAGGGGTAACAATGTTGACAATGGTGAAGAGAAACAATCCTGCATGTGATCAAGGGAAACAATCCTGCATGTGATCAGGGGAAACAATCCTGCCAGAAATCAGGGAAACAATCCCGTCAGTAATCAGGGAAACAGTTCTGCCAGTGGTCAGGAGAAAAGTCCTGCCCGTAGTTAGGGGAAACAATCCTGCCAGTGGTTAGGGGGGGAAATAATCCTGCCAGTGGTCAGGGGAAACAATTCTGCCAGCGGTCAGGGGAAACAATGCTGGCAGTGGTCAGGGAAACAATTCTGCCAGTGGTCAGGGGGGGAAACAATACTGCCAGTGGCCAGGGGAAACAATGCTGCCAGTGGTCAGGGGAAACAATGCTGCCAGTGGTCAGGGGAAAGAACGTTGTCAGTGGTCAGTGGAAATAATTTTACTTGTGCTCCCGGGGAAATAATCTTAATCGTGGTCAGGGGAGACTATCCTGCTGGTGGTCTGGGGAGACAATCCTGGCAGTGGTCAGCAGAGATTATGCTGGCACTGATCAGGAGAGGCAATCCACCCAGCAGTCAGGGGAAACAATCCTCCAGTGGTCAGAGGAAACAATTCTTCGTCATCAGGGGAAACAACCGGTCAGTTGTGAGAGGAAAGAATGTTGCTAGTCAGAAGGGAAAAGAATCCTGAATGCGCTGTAGATGACTTGTGTGTGTGTGATGGTGTGTACAGATGGTGTGCGAGAAAAATGAAGATCACTTCATATTCCATTGTACAGCTTATAATCATATCAGAGAAAAATCTCAACTTTTCGACATCATTGCTACAAAAAATCCTAATCTTTATAGTTTGCTTTCCTCTGACGATAATATGATAATATCTCTTTTGGCTAAGTATGTTGCAGAGGCATCTAATTTCAGGAAAAAGAAATGTCCTGCAACAAATACTATGTTTGATTTGTTTGTTTGTTTGTTTTTCAAGTACCTTATGCAGCATGTTGGCCTTATTCAAAAAAAAAATATTTTCGTTCTCTTCACTTGTGGCACTTGTGTGAAGGGTTTTGTTTGTTAAAATGCATAGTCATTTTGAATTATGAAAAAAGTACGTAATTTTTCTTATTCTACTACATAGATTCGAGTCCTAGCATTAATAGTTACATACTAAGTTACTTTTTTTTCTTTCTTTTTATTTTCTTTTTTTTTTTTTTTTTTTTTTTTTTTTGCACTACATTTTTCGGCGCGATGCAAATTGATGTATACCCCCTTGACATAAAAGCTGCATGTAGGCCATTGTCAATAAAATCGTATCTGAAGCGACTCTCTCTCTCTCTCTCTCTCTCCTCTCGTCTCTCTCTGCACTCTCTCTCTCTCTCTCTCTCTCTCTCTCTCTCGCTCTCTCTATCTATGTCTGTATGTATGTATGGTTAGGTGTTGTATGTATGTGTACTGTATTATGTATGTATGTATGTATGTATGTGCATGTCTGTATGTATGCATGTGTATGTACGTATGTAATGTATGCATGTATGTATCTGCATGTCTCTCTCTCTCCTCTCTCTCTCTCTCTCTCTCTCTCTCTCTCTCTCTCTCTCTCTATATCTCTATATATATATATATATATATATATATATATATATATATACCTTGCTGTCTGTTTGTCTGTCTATCTATCTGTCTTTCTCTGTGTCTACCCATCTATCTATCTATCTATCTATCTATCTGTCTGTCTATCTATCTATCTATCTATCTATCTATCTTTCTTCTTTCTTTCTTTCTATAATTCAAATAAAAAAAACAAACAAACACCCAAAGCATTTTAGAAGCTCTTTCGGTATTAGCAAACCTTCCTCAGCTGACCGTGGAAGTCGGCGTCAAAACTAGTTGACGTAATGTGTGCTTTTTTTTACGTCATTATTCCCCCCCCCCCCCCTCATTACTGTATGATAAATAGTGATGCCTGGGTGAAGTCTCAATGTGTGGGATTAGTTGTTTTCACGTGAACAATCTGCCCTGGGAACTTTGCCCTTCGCTGAACCAACTAATCCCACACATTGAGACCAAAAGGGTAGTTGGTCTTCAACTTGTGTCTCCACATCCTCTCTCTGTCTTTTCTTTTCTGTGTGTCTGTGGTCTTTATGAGTTCAATCACACAACATTTCAAATCTGACAGCTGGTGTCCCAGGTCCACAGAAATGGCGTGCTACAAGTGTATCTTGCTTTCTGATGATGTCAGAGCGATGACCACTGAAGCGTGTTTGTAGGCTGTTTCCCGTCTCACCAACATACTGTACATCCTGGCAATGTCCACAGTTGATCAGGTACACTAGGTTGGTACTTTTACATGTAGCCGAGTCCCTTATTTGGTCTTTCTATCTAATCTATATCTTCTGTCTGATCTGTCTAATCTAATCCTGTCTATCCTATCTATCCTCCTATCTATCTATCTATCTATCTGTCCTCATCTGTCTGTCTGTGTGGAATTGTAGATACAGAAACCAGAACACAGTAGAGTGTCCGAAGAGAATGTTAGAATTTGGCAAGGTGGGTAAGTGGGGAGGGACAGGGAGACACATAGATATTGCCCCCCCACCGCCTCAAACAGTCCCTCAAAAACTCAAACCACATCTCTCCTCTCTCTCCTCCTCAATCACTCCTCGCTCTCCCTCCTTCCT